>JAULJZ010151563.1:19716-30237 GCA_032270985.1 Heliamphora pulchella | reverse complement strand
GAAGAAGACTCAAGCCAATGTTAGTATCTAGGGCTTACTGATAGCTTCACATCAGCATCGACAAGCTGTGCTGAAAGTCTTAAACAAGGCTAATATTTCAATAGATGTAACTCCAGAATAACTCATCGGACTTATTCTACCGGCTACAGAGCCGAAGGTCATTTTCTTTTCCAATAAGAATTTGCCGTTAGAAGGGAGGAATCATAACAAACCTTTACACATCACTGTCAAATGCTTAGAGAAATGGGTCACAGTGACTCTCATCGACAACGGGTCTGCATTGAATGTCTGCCCACTCAGAACGACCGTCTGCTTGGGATTGAAGCTGGATCATTTCACACCCAATAACTAGGGAGTTCGGGCCAATGATAACACAAGGCAAGACATGCTCAGGTTAATGTCATTCGCAGTATTGGTGGGACCACTGGAGACTTCGGTCGAATTTCATGTGTTGGATGTGCCAGCATCTTTTAATTTGCTGCTGGGAAGGCCATAGATTAATGACCCGAATGTCTAAGCAATACCTTTCACCCTTCACCAGAAGCTGAAGTTGATCAAGAATGGGGCAGTGCTGATAATCTATGGGGAAGATAGTATTCAAGCCCAAAGAGAAGATGGCTCAACTCCCCAGAGGTTCAGCACGGAGAAGGAGACATGTTTTTTAGCGGATTCAGTTTTGACGAGACTCCAACTGTACAGTTGTTGCTGAAAGTGGAGAAGAACTACATCAAGCCACGAGCAGTCACGATGATGAAGCATATGTCCTATTTTTTGGGAATGGGGTTGGGTCGTAAGCAGCAAGGCATTTCGGAGCCCATCAAAGTGGCGCAGAGCTCACAGTGCTTTGGTTTAGGGTATAAGTCGACTAATGAAGATTTGAAAGAGCCGAAGAAAGGGCAGAGGGGAAAGAAGAACAGATACTTAGGAATGCTAAATGGCTACTTCATCAAAGAAAGAGAGGATTTTCTTTACTGTGGCTTTTAAGAGCGATGAATTGATGAAGAGACTAATCAGAAGCTACCAGGACTGAAAATTTTCTTTAACCATCGACTGTTTGACACAAAGGAACAGAAAGCTTTGGAAGAAAAGGAAGGAGATGAGAAGAAAAGGGAGGAAGACTGGGCTGATGAATTGGAAGGCATGTGAGCTTTGTTTGCTGACTAGATGCGCATAACTGATCAAGACTGCCTGATGTTGGGTTATAGAGTACCAACAAACTATATCAGCCTTTTCATGGATGCGACGGCAAAAACTGTCAACAACTGGTCTCTGGATTTTTGTATTTTGCATGACATAGGTCTGGAGTCCAAGTTTGAGTCTTATAAATTTTTGTTTGATTCTGGTGAGTTGGAAGTTGAGTCTAAGGGCACAAATGTTTGTGCGTCCTCTCCCACTGCTTTTGATCTTATAATTTCTTCTCTTAATATCAATGAAATGAACAAGATTTTTGGTTACTCTGCTTTGTTTGATTTATTTCATACAATTCTGACGATTTTGAATTTGACGGGAATGACACCAAGAAATAAAGATTTTAATAAAAAAGGAAGAAAAAATGCGTGCTCAACCTATAACTGAAGAAACTTTGTCAATTAATCATGGTAATGAAACTAATCCACAAATTGTATAAATTGGATTTTCATTATCTTTAGCTGAACGTGAGTAATTAATAACCTTATTAAAAGAATTCAAAAGCGTCTTTGCATGCTCTTACGAGGATATACCCGGTATTGATCCTGGTATTGTCTAACACCATATTCCTTTGTATCCCGATGCTAAATTGATCAAACAAAAATTGAGACGGATACAGTCAGAATGGGCTTTGAAGATCAAAGAAGAAGTCACCAAGTAAATCAACGTTGGATTCCTTATGATAACTGAGTATCCAAAATGGGTGGCCAACATTATTTCGATTTTGAAGAAAGACGGACGCATCCGAATCTGTGTTGATTTTTGGGATCTCAACAAATCCAGCCCGAAGGATAATTTCCCGTTGCTGTATATCAATGTTTTGGTAAACAACACAACAGGGCATGCTCTATTGTCATTCATGGGCGATTTTTCCAAGTATAATTAGATCTTAATGGACCTTGAGGATAGAGAAAAAATGACATTACTACACCTTGGGGCACTTATTGTTATTGTGTGATGCCATTCGGTTTAAAGAATGTAGGGACAACCTATCAAAGAGATGCCACTACTTTGTTGCATGACATGATACATTAGGAAGTCGTGGTGTATGTGGACAATATGATAGTGAAATCCAAGGATCGATATGACAACATCATAGCATTATAGAAGTTTTTTGAAAGAATAAGAAAATACAAGATTCGGCTCAACCCACAGAAGTGTGTCTTTGGAGTTACTGCAAGCAAAATGCTAGGATTCAGGATTACTCAACGGGGCATCGAGGTTGTTCCGTCAAAAATCAAGGCAATCATGGAAATGCCTCCTCCAAAGACTAAACGAGAAGTTAGGGGCTTTCTGGGCAAGATACAGTTCATCACCCGGTTCATAGCAAAGCTGACAACCACATGTGAGCTATTATTTTGCCTTTTAAAGAAAGGAGTCAAATTTGAATGGGATCAAAAATGTCAAGATGCCTTCGAAGCTGTGTGTCAGTATTTGCAAAACCCACCTGTTCTGGCTCTTTTCGAGCTCGATAGGCCACTGATTCTCTATTTGTCAGTGACTGACTCGGTTATGGGATGCATGCTGGCACAAGAAGGAGAAACTAGAATTGAGAAGGCCGTCTACTACTTGAGTAAGAAGATGGCTGGATCCGAGATACGATAAATAAAATAAAAGCTCATTGAGTTAAAAATCGAAAAGGCGACCCAGGCAAAAGTTTGAGTAGCCCGCAAGGTTGAAAACCTGAAAGGATGATCTTGGCAAAAATTAGGGCACCACAAATGAAGAGTGTTAAGACCCAAGGGTAAACCAAGCTCGAATTACGTTAAAGCCTGATTTCACTTTCTTGGGATACATAGGCAGCTTCTTTTAAGAAGTTCGGTCACTTTCTTTATTTTAGACAGCTTTGAATCCAAGTAAGATCAATGCAAATTTGCCTTTAAATTTTGATAATAAAGTTATTCACATTGCAAAAATCAAAAAACTTAAGATAATTGCAAATCTTTTTGAAAATAAAAGTGGAATACTTCATTTTCAGCATTAGTTACAAGGTTTTGAAAAAAAGGCATGCGCGTAAGTCCCAAACTCTAAAAAAATAATAAAAAGAAAGCTATGAAATCTAAAAAGCAAAGCAAGTTCCTCAAATCTTCCTCCTCTTTGCTTCATGTTTTTCTTTCTCTTTATTTCGTTTCTCTCTGTCTTGGATCAGCCAAGCCTTATACTCGTCAGGGAGTTCCGGGCACTACAACTCCTGCATTTCCATCAGGGAGCAAGATGGCCAAGCCTCCTAATACCTCGCCAAAAATGGGGCCTAAAGTGAAGATAAGTACTAGCGACCTCGAACACCGTGGAATACGATCTGGCTGCGACTAAACTATTGCATGATCCGGTGTGGGTAATAGAAAGATGATTGTCGTAAGCCAATTAGTAGGACGCCGGGATGGCCCATAGTAGTTAAGGTCATAATGGAGATCCGCCACCAAGAGCACTGCCAGGTAATGTCTGCTCCCATCTAAGAGAAAAGATACTACCTCCAAGTCATTTCGATAGTGCATATCTGATAGTAAGGGAAATAAACAAGGGCCGCTGCACTATACCTATCGGTAGTCGATTTCTACACGAGGTTCACTTTCTCCATCAACCAGATCTGCAAAGGGTTAAGAGATAAAAAATCGAGAGAAATCAGTAAAATTGATAGTAATGGTTGAGTTGGGGTGAAACTAACCCGCACGAGGGCATAATAGAAAGCCCCCGACAAAGGCCCAAAGAGAAAATAAATTGATCGTTGAAGACTTAGAAGCAGTGTGTTTTCAGTCGACAATGTATCTAAAGACTGTTGGGAGAAATGGAAAAGAAAGGACTTAAGCTTACCAGAAGAAGCAAGGGGCTGCCAGTAAAAGTAGTACTCTCGCCTCGACAAATAGCATCCACGTCAATCGGAGTTGCAGCAAGGACCGTTGGGATAAAATCTTTTCCCGACCACATTTGACCCATAATGTCAACTAGTGAGCAGCTGATTCGTCCATCAGAAGGAATGAAAAGGTAACGGGCAAGGAGACAGAAACACAAAGCATAGCGACGCCATAGTTGAAGGCCGAGATCACTAAAGTCGCCAATGGGATGGAATCTGTCTATGATCCATGGAATATCGAGGCAGTCATCAGCTGTTAAGAGGGAAGCCTCCATCTTTGATAAGACATAGAGTTGTATTATATGTTGCCGGTTAGAGAGAATGAAAGTTGGCACAACTACAAATTTCCTCGGGGTCAGATCCAGAATGGCGGCGAACTCCTCTATAGTGGGGCATAGTTTCTCAAGGCCAAAGCGGAAGACATGAGATTGTAGGTCCCATAGTTGTGCAGCATCTTGTAGTCGTTTATCTTGACAATCATCAGGGAGAACAAGGAGTTAATACTCAACGATGCAAAGTTTAGACGTTCAACATGAGAAAACTCCTCGATCCATGCAGAAAGTGGACCATGGAAAGAAGCCATCGTGATGAAAGTGACAGAAAATAGGGACTTAAGGCTATATTTATAAGGCATGAGAAGGCTGGACGTCAAAAAGTTCAAAAAAGTACAATGAATGTTACAACCGCTACCTTGGAGTATGGGATCGCCATGTGGAAGAGTACAAAGTACAAGGCCGCCACCTTTCAAACCTGGCGACTGCCACCTGTCTCTTGTATTTTGTGGCGACCACTACCTTTAATCCTGGCGACCGCCACTTTCAAAGGTGGTGGGCACTCTATTTTGTCCCCCTTTTCGCAGTTTTTATATTCTGTGACCTTTGTCATGTCACTTTATCTTAAGAATCAAACATCCATGCTCATTAAGTATCGGTGATAAAGATGAACTTTCTTTCGAGACTAGTATTATGCATCCAAAATAGCTTAAACAGTAAATAAAGAAAAACCATGCAAACAGGTGTATGTATATAAAGTAGTGAATGGCATGAAGGCTCAAATGTATCAGAAAGTATTAAACAGAGGCACCCAGGCCCGTCAACAAATAATCTGAGGCACGAAGGCCCATAAAACTAAATGTATCAGAATGTATAAAAATGGGGAAATCTCTCTCTCTCTCTCTCTCTATGTCAGCGTCTCTAGCGGACCCGGTGAGAAGAAGGCTTGGCATCGTCTAAACTGACATCCTCGAATAGCTCCTCTAGGTTATCGCTATCATCATCGCCATTTGAAGAAGAAGACACGACGCGAGAACGGCTCCTGGCAAAAAAAACAGACCCTCTAGAGCGAGCTCTGGAAGAAGAGGCACGGGACCCGCGACCTCAAGCTGGAGCTTGGACAAGAACCTGAGACTAGATCGGAACCTACAATTGTAGCCGGTATCGGTGGCTATTAAAAGGTAATAAAGATAAGAGTAGAGTACAGAAAAGAGCAAAGAAGTCAAAAAGTCAGAAGATACTTACTATGGCCGCTGGGGCAAAAACAATGCCAACTGCTCGTATGGTGGTATCCAGCTGACGAGTTAGTGCCCTCTAACATGTAAGCATCAACATCACGTGATTCAGCCACATATGATTAATTTGCAATGAAAAAGAGACAGTTCAAGAAAACTAGACAAGTAAGAAAGTAACTGAAAGATAGGAGGAAGAACAAAAGACAAATCTAGCCAATCTCGGCTCTAAACTCTGACGCCGACGGAATCGGGACCGAAAGAGGGAAAGGGTAGCCATATACCCTGGTGTGAATATCCCACGAGATCTCAGGGCCTATCGATTCTCCAGCAGCAGTAGTAGCAGCAGCTCTTGCATCAACTCCAGCAGCAGCACTACTGGCAGCAACAGCTTCACCAGCACCTTCAGCAGTAGCAGCCTGTGCTCCAGCATAGCAGCTGGTGTTCATCCCCTCCTCCGTTCAACAGGTGGGGCAGGCCTAGAATCCAGTGGCCCTAATAGATGTGCCTAGGCCCACGCTGTGTAATCTCCCAATCATCTCAAATAACATGTTGACTCGGCTCATATGGTCCATCTGACGCATACGAACTGAAGGAATAGCTAGAATCCCGAAATGATCAAGACCTAGGGACTGGCGGACCACCCTCTCTACTAAGTAGTACTCTCGACAGAAAGGTCCCTCTAGTAGGATCTGCATCAAAGAGGCATCGCGTTTGCGCATCAAGTTCTCATCAACTCGACTCTCCATCCCCGGCCAGACATCCCAGCGAACCTGTAGAAATTTTGTGAATGGTACAGTGATCAGTAAACAGTAAATAGTAAACAGTACAGTGATCAAAGAACAGTGTTCAGTGAACAGTGCAACGCAGTAAGTAGTGATGAGTGAACAGCGTAGAGAACAATGTACAGTATAGCAAGCAGTGATCAGTGAATAGATAAAGCAGTAAGCAATAAGTTGAGAATAGAGCAAGAAGTGGTACCTGATCGGGAGTTAGTCGGTCCAAAGATGCCCAGAATCTCTCCAAGTCCTTCCCTCCGCTCTTCCTCCCTTTCAAACTGTGGGCCCACCGAGCAGTACGGGGGATAATCAGAGGATCAACAGAAGAGTTTGTTGGAACATGTAGCCCAAGGAACTCATAGGTCCATAGTTGTAAAGAGAATGTGTCTGTAGAAGAACATATAATAAATAACAGAATAAATAAATGAACAGTGTACAGAAATGAAGACGTACCTCCCTGACCCTCCAATATCCCTCTATGCTTAGCTCCTAAGGGAATCAGGTCAATGCCCTCATCGAGCCATACAGTGTCGCAAGAGCTGCTCTTCCCCAATCATATGTGAACACCCGGTCGAGACAAAAGAGGGCACCGAGATAATGAAGGTGTACGGTATTCTCATTGTTCAGAAACAAAGAGGTACCCAACATGTATAAGTAAGAAAGCGTAGGCAACCCACTCATAATGGCGGGTTTCGATACACTGGAAATGATAGAAATGCTCATGGAACCATGTGGACCTGACTCGATTTCTATCCATCTGGACTAGTACAGTACCCAGAAGGTACGTTAGAGCCTCAGCAAAGCGGACAATGTCTGGGTCAAATGGAATGGGCACACCTCTAACTCTGATGCTGGTCAGCATGGCGAAGTCGAGTGGCGTCAATGTGGCCTCTGATGCTGGAAGGTGTTGGTGGTATCCCACCACCTCTCTGCCAGAGCAGTCAACCAGACCCAATCATTGATAGTCCTACCCAGCAAAGGTATGAATCGAGCAAAGTCAGGGGAGTCAATGAAGGTCCGACTAGGAGCGGGGAGAGCGTTAGATCACTCCAGCGCGTTGTCGAAAGCATAAACCCCAAACCCACAGACATACTGACCAACCTGAAAAGAAGAAGATGATCAGAATATATAATAAGAGCAGTCAAATCAAGTGTAACGCAAAAAATATGAAAGGAAAAGGAAAGCAATAAGAAAACACTAGGTTTGTGTATGTGTGACAACCCTTCGATTCTTTCAAGCCCTATAAGACTAGGCACCCTAAGCCCTGGTGCGCCAGGTAAACCCAACCCTAGGTTTGTGTGTGTGTGACGACCCGTCGGTTCTTTCAAGCCCTAGAAAACTAAGCACCCTAAGCCCTGGTGAGCCAGGTAATTCCTTTCAAACCCTAGGTTCATGTGTGTGTGATGATCTTTCGGTTTTTTTAAATACTAGAAGATTAGACATCCTAAGCCCTGGTGAGCCAGGAAAATCCTTTCAAACCCCAAGTTCGTGTGCGTGTGATGTTCCTTCGATTTTTTCAAGACCTAGAAGACTAGACACCCTAAGCCTTGGTGTGCCAGGCAATCCCAACTCTAGGTTCGTGTGTGTGTGTGTGAGGATTCTTTGGTTCTTTCAAGTCCTAGAAGACTAGACACCCTTAGCTCTGGTCAGCCAAACAAATCCTTTCAAACCCCAGGTTCGTGTGTGTGAGATGATCCTTCAATTTTTTCAAGCCCTAAAAAACTAAGCACCCTAAGTTCTAGTGTGCCAGGTAAACCCAACCCTAGGTTCGTGTGTGCGTGATGATCTTTCGGCTCTTTCAAGCCCTAGAAGACTAGGCACCCTAAGCCTTGGTGTGCAAGGCAAACCCAACCCTACGTTCGTGTGTGTGTGATAATCTTTCGGTTCTTTCAAGCTCTATAAGACTTGACACTTTAAGCCTAGGTGCGCCAGGCAAACTCAACCCAAGGTTCATGTGTGTGTGACGACCCTTCAATTTTTTCAAGCCCTAGAAGACTAGGCACTCTAAGCCCTGGTGAGTCAGACAAATCCTTTCAAACCCTAGGTTCGTGTATGTGACAATCCTTCAAACCCTAGAAGACTAGGCACCCTAAGCCTTGGTAAGCCAGGTAAATCCTTTCAAACCCTAGGTTCGTTTGTGTGTGACGATCTTTCGGTTCTTTCAAGCCTTATAAGACTAAGCACTCTAAGCCCTGGAATGCCAGGCAAACCCAACCCTAGGTTTGTATGTGTGTGACGACCATTTGACGACCATATGGTTATTTCAACCCCTAAAAGACTAGGCACTCCAAGCCCTGGTGAGCCAGGTAAATTCTTTCAAACACTAGGTTCGTGTGTGTCTTATGACCATTTAGTTATTTCAACCCCTAAAAGACTAGGCACTCCAAGCCCTGGTGAGCTAGGTAAATTCTTTCAAACACTAGGTTCGTGTGTGTATGACGGCCCTTCGGTTCTTTCAAACCTTAGAAGACTAGGCACCTTAAGTTCTGGTGCGCCAGACAAACTCAACCCTAGGTTCGTGTGTGTATGACGACCCTTCGGTTCTTTCAAACCCTATAAGACTAGGCACCTTAAACCTTAGTGAGCATGGCAAATCTTTTAAACCCTAGGTTCGTGTGTGTGTGACGATAATTCGGTTCTTTCAAAGACAAAGCCCAGGTGCGCCAGGCAAATATTCCTTTTAACCTCTATATTTTATGATTTTTTTAAAAAAATAAAAAATCACCCCCTCTAGATTTTATGATTTTCTAAAAAATAAAAATGAAAATTACCCTCTTAGATTTTATGATTTTCTAAAAAAAATAAAAAATGAAAAATCACCACTTAGATTTTATGATTTTCTGAAAAAAAAAAATGAAAAAATGAAAAACCTCCCGCTAAATTTTATGATTTTCTAAAAAAATAATAATAAAATATAAAAAATGAAAACTACCCCCTCTAGATTTTACGATTTTCTAGAAAAATAAAAACTACCCGCTTAGATTTTATGATTTTTTGAAAAAATTAAACAAAAAATGAAAACCATACTCCCTGTTTGCATCAAAACTCTAATCCTAATGTCCCTACGTTTTGTTCAAAATCTCCAGTTGCCCGGGCACCTATCTAGTTTTCGGTCCAATGTTCAAGTTTATCATTTTAATATTATTTCACATGGCTACGTGTTTTAATGCCCAATAGGTTAACAGTTTTCAATATCATATGTTTAACTAGGGCAATTATTGGATGGTTCGAGTTCTTCAATCATATGCATCACATCGCAAAGTAACAAGGGATCCTAAACATGCATCTATATTGGAAACAATAAAGGTAAAGCATGCTTTGATACTGAATGAAGATAGAGGAGAACCTACCGTAGGATGCTGGAATGAGAAATGTTGCTTAAGCTCTCGAAGAAGAACATTGTCAGCAATGGTGGTGACTTGAGGCTCGTAACGCCTCATCCCGCTCGAACCTAGACAGTGGGGTGCAACGGCATAAGTGAGTGGGTCAAAATGAGTAGGGATGCCCTTGTCGGCATGTGGATCGAGAAAACCAGCAATCTCAGCCTCATCAGCTTCCTAATCTGCAACTGCATGTGTCGTTGCTGCTGCCCGTGTTGCTCTATCCTGATCCTCAGCAACACGAAGTAAGGACCGCTCAGCCTTGGTCGCGAGCATATCCATCGCCCCCATGGTAGTGAAGGGTTGAGAAGCGGTGATCCCACCAACTGGAATGCGAGAATCAGTACCCCAGATGGCGCCCATGGAAGAATTGTTAATAGCAGAGGGCCCATGGCGCGCCCCTAGATCGTCATCTCCATGACCCTGACCCGCCATGAACAAGGAGGGGATCACAAGTAATAGTGTAAACATCGGCGTGTCAAAGAGAGCAAGCCGGAAAACAAAAAAGAAGTCGAAAACCTTTGAGAATCCAAAGAGAACTGAGAAAGTTTGAGAGAGAGTGGAGAGGCTAGAGAGAGTGTATGAGGTAAGCAAGTGAAGTCTAACCCGCGCGTCCTGGGGGTCTTTATGGCCCTTTGAGTTGGTGGTCGCTACCTTGGAAGGTGGCAACCGCGAGGTTTTGGAATCGCCATGTGGCGACCGTCACCTTGTTTTGAAAATATGCTGGCGATCGCGAGCTTGCCAATGGTCATGTCACCCATCTTGAAGTCGGTGGGTACGTTTTTTTTTCATGAGTGATGATTATATTTTGGGGTATTT
>JAULJZ010151563.1:0-14048 GCA_032270985.1 Heliamphora pulchella | reverse complement strand
AATATGATTTTAGGAGGACAATTCGGATATCAAAGCTCTAACGGGTCGAAGGGCGACAGATTTTGAGAACTGATACTCTGTCGAAGTACTAAAAGGACGACCACCAATGTCGATGCCTTGTTAGATTCTCAACCCACCCCTACACTTGGATTGGAGCTTTTTTCGAGGATTGGACTGTTGATCACCATTTTCCAACTTGAGGATACCCCGGATAGTAGAGCTTCAGGTATTTTGTTTGGATCCCCGGCCTTTTTTTTACTTTCTCTCTTTTGAAGTGACCGGATTAATTTTAATATTTTATTTTGAGTCATTACATAATTAATTTAATTACATCGTTTTATTTAATTAGATTGTAGATATTTAGTTTGGATAAACATATTTAGCTTAGTTGAGTTTAGTTAAATTAGCTAAATTCTTAAATCAAAATAAAACTTAGTTTACCATGTTCACATTCCACACCCGCATTTAGAATACTGTTATTTCTCCATTTATCAAGATAGTGCCAACATATCTGGCAAATGCGATATACAATGTTGTATTGCCACATTTAGTGTACTAACATTTATACGGTCGTAATCGTTAATATTTTACCAATATCTTAAAATTTTTTCGCTAAATAGCAATTATTACATTCCTTATGTAGTAATCGTTACTTTCATAGTAAATCTTTGTTATTAGCTTAATTTCATTTAAATAGTATTTTTTTTCTTTTATTATATTTTGTTATATTTTGATGAAATTCATAGTAAATATTTCATATTTTAATTTCTTCTTAGTACCATCTTTTATTGCTCACTATTAGCATGAAATCCACATTTAATTCGAATTTGAAGATTTTGGAGCATATTTTTGTTTACTTTGCTTAAAATCATGATTAGGATAATTTAGACTGTTTGATTATTTGATAATATTGTATGCAATTTTGATTAGAATCTAGAAAATTTTGGGATTACATTTCTTTTGATTTGGTACCATGTTATATTTATGCTAGCTTAGGTTATTTAGTGATATTGCATCTATGTTCGCTCCATGTATTTTTTAGTTAGAAATTATATGCCATAGGACTTAGAATTTTTTTTTGCTATTTGTTTCGTTTTGGCATTCTATATATATATGTTATGTATTTTTTCTATTTTGATTTTGGATGTTCTCTCTTCATCTTTATTTTTTATATTGACATATATTTGAGAAATTTAATTAAGAACCAATGATGATTAGTAAATGCCAACCTCACGGTTGGGCGAAAGAAGTGCCTAACACCTTCTAATTTCGTACCTTAGCTTCTGGATCCTTGTTTTCTCTGATTACTAGTTTAAAGATTAGTGGTTTTTTTTGTTTTTCGTGATTTTTCTCAAAAATCAAGTGACGATTCCATTTTTTACAAAAAAAAATTTTAAAATTTAGTTTTCAAGGTGTTAAAGTATTTTCTAAACATTTCTTAAATTTTCTTATTTTTGAAACAAAATCCTAAATCCTGGCGCCACACGCACCAATACTGCTTTTATGCTATTGCCACCGCTGCTCATCTAATTGATCTTATGCCAACTCTTACTCTTCTCAATTCCCGATATCCTTTTTAGTGTCTGTATGGGACTACACCTGATTTATCCCTTCTTCATAACTTTAGATGTTTAAGCCTTATAATTCCAATAAATTTCAACCTCGTGGTTCTCCTTGTGTTTTCATGGGCTATTGTCCTTGGTTGTAAAGGCTTCCATTGTCTTGATCTCTCCACTAGTCGATAGTATTCTTCTCGTCATGTGATTTTCAACAAGTCTGTCTTTCTTTTTTCTTTTTGTTCTTCACCTACCTCTGATTCTTCTTTTTCTTTTTCTTTTTCTTTTTCTTGTTCTTCTTTTTCTTCTTTTCCTTCCTCTTCTTCTTCTTCTTCTTCTTTTTCTTCTTGGCTTATCTCGTTTTGTTTCTTAATGCCTATTCATTACCATCAATCCTTGGTCCTCCTCCTAACTCAGTTTTTGTGCCTGCTGTTTCTTCATCCATAACTCATGTTCATATTAATCCTACTACTCCTGAAATACCTACTGTTGATTCTTCAATACATGTTCCGAATGCCGATGCTTTTATACCCCATCTTCATAATGTTGCAGTTCCATTTATCAATGTTGATTCGTTCATACCTCATGTTGGTTCTTTTCCTAATTCTAACGTCTCTGCTACTTCTCACACATGTGGCACCTGTTCTTCCTTTCTTTCTCCATCTATTTCTCATCCCCTTGCTGCAACTCTAGATCAAACTAGATCAAAATTTACTTCATTTGTTCCTGCATCTACTCCTTCTTCTAATGTTCACCCTATGCAAACTAGATCAAAGTATGACTTTCATGAGAAATGGTGTTTTCAAGTTATCCTCGTCTCCTTAGATTTTTGTTCCCACAAGTTATACTTCTGCTTTCAAGTTTCCTGAGTGGCGAACAGCCATGACCGAAGAATTATTTTCTTTACAACGACAGTGGACCTGGTCTTTAGTTTTTCCCTATCTTCGTCAAAGTATAATTGAGTGTAAATGGGTGTTTAAGATTAAGCACAATCTCAGTGGCAATACTTCCCGTCACAAAGCTCATTTAATTGGAAAAAATATATTATCAAGTTCCTAGAATCGACTTCGATGAGACTTTTAGTCCCATGATTAAATCCACAACAGTTTATGAAATTTTATTTTATATTTTTTAATCAAACCAATTAAAAAATTATTCTTTTATGTTTTTAATCAATCTATGTCATGGAATGCGAGAAGTAAAGATTCAAACATCCAAACTCAATACATGAGATTTTTTTACGTGAAAAACCCAACTTAGGTAAAAAAATCACAGGACTTATCATAATCTAGGTAAATCAAGCACTAATCAATTGAACAGGGACAAGACATCCACTTACAGACTTTGATTGAATCCTTAATCCAAACGCCTTAAGCTATCTTGCTGAATCCACGTGCACCGTTCTCCGCTTAATCATCGCAGCATCGAATTCTTAAAACTTCGCAAGTATTGAATTCTCAATACTTTCACACCGACAGAATCCTCCGCCAATAAACTTAGAACGCCTTCTAAGTTAAACACGAACAATCTCAAAATTTTTAAAATTTGAAAAGAACTTCTGACGTGCTTTAGAATCATTGATTATTCTTTTTACGTTTTTAATCAATTTATGTAGTAGAATGCAAGAAGTAAAGAATTAAACATCCAAATTCGACACACGAGAGTTTTTACATGAAAAACCCAACTTAGCTAAAAAATTACGGGACTAATCCTAGTCCAAGAAAATCAAGCATTAACAAATTGAATAGTTACAAAACACCTACTTACAGGCTTTGATCGAATCCCCAATCCAAACGCCTTAAGCTATTTTTCCGAATTCACGTGCACCATGTCTCGCTTGATCACCGCAACAATGAATCCTTAAAACTTCACAAGTATTGAATTCTTAATACTTTAACACCGGTAGAATTCTCTATCGGTAAACTTAGAACACCTTCTAAGTTGAACACGAACAATCTTAGAATTTTTGAAACTCAAAAAGAACTTATGATCTACTTTAGAATATCTGATTATTGAAGAGCAGAAGTTATTTTTCGTGGTTGGCCTATGATCCTTTATATAGGTCTCAAAATTAACCAATCAGAGTTTCAATCGAATTAAAACAGCTTGGGGGTCCGCTCGAGCAGTCATGTGCCAGACTGCTTTATGCTTTTGCAAGAACCTACTTCATTGGCTGGTACTCTTGGCTTCTTGTGTTATACTTCAGTCTTCAAACTTGGATAATATTCTGACAAAAGACTTCTAATCGAACCAAGACTTACAACTTAATTAAATGACTTAACTAAATCAAATAATTTAGGAGTTCTATAGTTATCCAACCATAAGAGTCCTAAACCAACTAGAAGTCTTACAATACTTGTACAACAGGATTGTCACAAAAATATATGGAATATAATATAATTAATATTAAGGATAATTACACTTACCTCCCCTGACGTTTAAGCTTATTATAAGGATCTCCCCTGTGGTCTATGAAATTACACTAACCTTCTCTGAGTTTTAATTTTAACATCAATTGCACCCAAACTGTTAAAATTTTCGTTGAAATTTAACGAAAACTGCCTCTCCCACACCAAAATCACCATTCCCACTCCAAAATCACCCTTCAAACCACCTTTTTCTTCCAAAACCACCCTTCCCACCCCAAAACCACCATTCAAACCACATTTTTCTCCAAAAACCACCATTCCCACCTCAAATTTCAACGGAATAGTGATTTTGGGAAGGTTAGTTTTGGAGAAAAAATGTGATTTGAATTGTGGTTTTGGGGTGGGAATGGTAGTTTTGGGGTGGAAGGGGCGGTTTTCGTTAAATTTCAACGAAAATTTTAACAGTTGGGAGCAATTGATGTTAAAATTAAATCTCATGGGAGGTTAGTGTTATTTTAGAGACCACATGGGAGGTCCCTATAATAAGCTTAGATCTGAGGGGAGGTAAGTGTAATTATCCCAAAATTATAGTGTCAGCCGCGAGATGCTCAACCGCTAGTCCGAAGTTTGACTCTAAATTTGAGAAAAAAGTCAAGAACCCTCATGAATCATATACGAGCATCAACATCATGAACCTTATATGAGCATGGTTCACATTCTTGTTAAAAGTTTTTAAGATTACTCTCCTTGGAGGAGTGGTAGTTGAAAGCCCAAAATAACCTACCACAAAATACCCTCTAATGTGTGCTTGCTGGTAGGTAATGCTCAAGATCAGTGGCGGAGTTAGAAATTTGTGAGTAGGAAAAAATTTACTAAGAAGGGAGAACAAATTTTGTTTAAAATTAAATTAAAAAAATCAATTTGTTTATGTACTAATGGCTTAAAAATATCTTTTAACCAAATGATAATTTTTTCTTATTTAAAATTAGGAGTTAGGAATCAGAAATAAAATGCATAACTAATGTAATCTTCATTAGGAAATTGAAATTAAAGCTAATTTCCTAAAATCAAAAATCCAAAATTTAAAATAGAACAAATTATTAAAACCGTGTAATAACTAGCATCTTGATTAGAATAAATTAAAATTTTAAATTTAGGAAAAGAAATAAGAAATAAGAAATAAAAATTCTATTTTACCACAATTAGGATATTTAACACATAAATCACTTATATCAAAATTAAATTACTCAAACACGATTGAAGTGCCTTTAAAATACTAGTATTTTAAAGCTATTAGTTGAAAGTCTTCGTTTAGAAAATAAATAATTTAGAAAAGACACTAATACAATTTTTTAAAAACGTGTTTTAATTTTTTTAAATATTTATAAATAAAAATAAAATTAGTAAAAATTTAATGGAGGAATGTTCCCCTGCTAAGCACATGTTGACTCCGTCACTACTCAAGATACCAAATACAACAAATAAAAAAATAGTAACAAATGGAGGATCCATCTCCAAGCAACCAACCATCATCACCAAGCAAACCTTTTTCAGTTTTTCTTGTCATTGAAAAAGAACTTATGCAAAACTTAGGTTTAAGACTTGAGAGATTTGCTTTCTTTACAAGTTTTAGGTTTTAAAGATCTTAGTTGTTAATAATTCTTATAAGGCTACTCAAAATTGAGACATTTATCGCGACTTTAATTGAACTCCGTTAGTGAACAGTAAAATTAATTTTCATCACTAAAACATTGTATAGGTACAAAAACTAGTCCAAACATCCTAAGATATTGCAAAAAGAAGATAATTGCTGCAAAAATTTCCATAACTAACTCCGTATAGGTACATAAACTAACCCAAACATCTTAAAATATCACAAAAAAGAGATAACTGATTCAAAAATATCCATAACTAACACCGTACAAGTACAGAAATTGATCCAAACATCCTAAAATATAGCAAAAAGGAGATAACTGATTCAAATATTTCCATAACTAACACCGTACATATACATAAATTAGCTTTAACATTCTAAAATATCGCAAAAAAAATATAACTGATACAAAAATTTTCAAAACTAACAACGTACAGATACAGAAACTAGCTTAAACATTTTAAAATATCGCAAAAAAAAAAAAGATAACTAATGCAAAAATTTTCATAACATTTCAAAACTAACAACGTACAGATACAGAAACTAGCTTAAACATTTTAAAATATCGCAAAAAAAAAAAAGATAACTAATGCAAAAATTTTCATAACACCATACAGGTACACCAACCATGATGAAACAAGTTGATAGTTACAACTTCAAAAATTTTAAAAAATAAAAATAAAAAGCACACAAAAAATTATTGACTGTACCAGACTTCTGGTGTGACTTACTGTTTCATGTTCCATCAAAGGTGAATCAGATCAACAACCGAAAGTTTGGACTGCCTTTATTGAAAATTTTGACATTGGCACCGACAATTGAATTCCATTGGTCCTTGCTCCACATAGGCTACATCAGCCACGGATTTTCACTCACAAGAGGTCTCTAATAGGTTTCGAATGGTTACTTATAGTTATCCACTATCTTGTACGATTGTCGGACACTCCACATTTACATATAAGCTTGAAATATATTTTTAAAATTTTTAGTTGAACATTTATTTTAATATTTTATATAGTAATTTAAATTTATTATAAAACTATATACAAATTCTCAAATTATGTATGAAATAATCATTAAAAACTTATAAGTACTATATTTATCCAAAAGAATAGGAATCATAGTGCATGTTAAAGCACATATCACTCGCGCGTTAGCGCAAGTGCGTAGACTATTACGCACACATGTACATATATACAAGTGTGTTACACGCAAACTATAAATATATATTAATGAATATGAATGTTTTCCATGTGATATAAAAATTATATAAATTTGACACTTAAATATATACTAGCACATGACATCTATACTGGATCGAGTTCATGTCACATAAGTAATCTATTGACATCCATACCAAAGTTACTCACAAGTAACAAACCATCTCAATCATACCTGCATATGGTGCACAGGTTTGAGGTTTGAAAAATTTACCATTTGACCAAATGCAATACCATAATCTCAGGTGGAACCAAGATGGCGGATGTAGACCGTTGCCCCTTCAGTTCTAAAGAAAAAATCATAGTTATAGTAGTATTAGTTTAAAAATTAAAAGATTATATAAGTTCATCTCTTCGAGATTTTTTTTTTAAACCTATATATTATCTACTTCAATAATAACTTATGAGAATCATTTGCCCTATGCAACTAAAATCATGTGTCCGTCCCTAACCATAATGACATAAAATATAGTACACAAATAGAAATTTTTTGTAACGGTCCAAGTGAACCACTGGTCTAATAACTTGATTAAAGAGCCTAATAACGCGGCCCAAACTACTTAAGCCAATTTATTAATAGTAGCGCACAAATTTATTTATATACTAGACTTAATTTCTATCTCTCACCGATGTTGATGAATTATCACAATAACCCCCACTAAAATACCTTCCCCTAGTTGGGGTGTAAATAGCAGCCCATAAGTGCGTACCAGGTAGACAACCTTGGGGCCTCTATCTCTCTCTGAAACTTCTACTCCTCTATCCACACCACTATGGAGCCCTACATGGAAATTAAGATTGACTCTGATACCATTTGTTATGAATTTAATTGTCATTTGTTTAAATTAAATTCTTTTATTTATCATGGCAATTCAGGTTGGATAATAATTGTAAAACTCCTATGGTGTTTAGAAGTTTTGCAGTTGGATAATCCTAGAGTTCCGAAGTGTTTGGGTGTCTTTGTTTGTTAAAATCTCTTAATTGAATTGTGAGCCCTAAAAGAGTTAGGAGTCTTTTGATCAAAATCATAGTCAAGCTAGAAGAGTAAGATACAACCACAAGAAGCTGAAGGTACAAACCAACAAAGTAGGTTCGTGCAAGAGCAGTTCTGGCATAACACATTTCCCAGTCAGTTTCAATTATATTAAAACTCTGATTGCTGATCTTTTAAGCCTATAAATAAGAGCCAAGGACAACCACAAAAATTAACTTCTGCACTTCAATATTTAGGTCTTACAAAGTCAATCAGAAGTTTATTTTGAGTTCCAAAAATTCTGAGATTGTTTGTGTTCAACTTAGAATGCGTTTTAAGTCTACCGACGGTGGATTCCATTGGTGTGAAAGTATTGATAATTCAATACTTGTGAAATTTCGAGGATTCATTACTGCAGTGATCAAGTGGAGAACGATGCACGTGGATTCAGCAAGATAGTTTAAGACGTTTGGATTGAGGATTCGATCAAAGTCTATAAGTGGGTGTCGTGTAATTATTCGATTTATAGTGCTTGGTTACCTGGAATTAGATTAGTCCTGTGATTTTTACCTAAGTTGGGGTTTTCCACGTAAAAAATCACGAGTCTCTAATTTGTGTGATTGGTTTATTTTTATTATTACGTGTGATTGACTAACTTAAAATAAATTAACGGCTGACGCTATTCCCATTTTGCTACACAGAATAATTCAAATATTATTTTTTTTATTGGGTATCGGAGCAGGCTCACTCAATTTTTGATTTAAAAAAATTATTATAATATTTTTTTTGTTAAAAAAATTATAATATTTTTTTGATTAAAATATTCTTAAGTTAGGTCTTAATAATTGTCGGCTATGGATTTTTTTGAGGAAGAAAACTTAAATATTAAATCATTCATTGTCTTAGTTAATTCATCTAAATTTCATTTCTCCAATCAAGAATTCGTTGGATCTCAAAGTGACTCTAGTAATGATTTTGATGATTCAGATTCAAATGAAGATAGTGAAAAGAATCTTCAGTGGGCTTATGATAAATTGTATAAAGAAAGCTACAAAATGATAAAAAATATCATTAAGCTGTCACTAAAGGTTAAAAATTTTGAAAAGAAAAACGAAAGCCTTAAATCAGAACCGGCTGAGACAAATAATGAGTTGACTTGTTTGAAAAATTACAAAACTAAAGTTTCTGAAAAATTGGTCAGTTCTGACAAGCAGAGGAATGAACTCATCGAGTTATGCAATTCTCTTAAATCTAATGTCATGAACTTAGAAAAAGAACTACATAATTCGATTGAGTTAAGATCTTCTATTGAGGAAAAAGTTTAAAATTGGAAAAAGATCTTGATATTTCTAATGCTATGCTTAAGAAATTTAATACAGGCTCAAAAGTTTTGAAAAATATTTTGAATGTGCAAAGGGTGGCGTCTAATCGAACTGGGCTTGGATATATTGGTGAAACTTCATCTTTAAATTCCTCAGGTAAGATTAAATTTGTCAAATCTGATACCACCACACTTGTTGTTCAAAAACTTGTTATCCAACCAAGACTTACTCCAAAAGACTTGGGTAAAACCAAATTTGTGAAAGCTTTGAATTCTGGTCAAAATATTTAAAAAATTTTTGTTCAAGTTAAGGGTCAAACTTCGAAAAAAGAATTTTCAAAAATATTCACCAAAGTCAAATAATTTTAAAAAATTTGTCCATATTTGTCATCATTAGACCCCATTGCAGAAAGCTGAGATCTCAAAATTTTGCTCATTATCAGCCGAGCGGTCATTTTTGGCGCTCGAGTGATCTACTGGCATAAAGCTATTTTTGGTAAAAAAATCCAGCTCCCCCACGTTATCTTTGCCTAAAACTCGTGTTGTATGGGTTAGAAAGTCAGACTTTGAGAGGGAATGTAGTTAAGAGTATCTCAAAAAACCAAGCACTCCAAATTGAATATTTATCTCAAAATAATGTTTTTTTTTTCTCTCTTTAAAATAAAAAAGGAAAGAACAAAAAAAGGTTATATATACGTAAATATTTTTTTTGGTATGTTTTTTTGACCTTCAAAATCTTAAAAAACTCGATTAATTCAAGGGTGATCAATTTTTATGAAATAAATCTAAATAAAAAATTGTCTTATTGGTTTAAGTCAATGAGAAGTTAAAAAAATTCATAATTTTGAGTCTACTTGATTATTTTTCAAATAAAGGATCTCCGAGCTTGTGTTCAAATATTTTTTTATGGAACCTTCTTGAATATTTTTAAAAAGTATTTTTTTTATTGATCATGGTGGTAGGATCCCTATGTTAATGTTGATGTCGACAACCATCCCCATCTGATTTATTATTGTATAATATTTGAAGAAATGGCTACTTATACGAACCTTGCTTTTCATTCGTTTTTGTGTGAAAGCCACCAAATATGCTATTGTAATGACATGCTTAAGGAAATTGCTACTTATGCGGACCTTGCCTTTTAGTTCGTATTAGTATCAAAGGCGCCGTTAAAAAGTGAAAAAAAAGTGTAAAAAAAATGTGAAAATATAAATAAATAAATAAAATAGAACTTCTTTTCTAGGAGGAACTTCTGTTTTTCTTCAATAGATATACATTAAAAATTTATCTGGTTTGACTTCAAAAGTATAAAAATTCTTTAAAATATTCAAATATATTTCATGAATATCAATTACACATAAGGATTGAACCTGAATGTTGAAGAAAAAATATAGTACGAACTCTTACCTAAGTTTTTTTAATTTTCTTATGACATAAACCTTAAATTCATTTTTGTTTTGAAAATTCAATAAATCTTTGATCTTTATTGAATGATATATTTTTTTTGGTTTGAATGTCAAAATGATTTTTTATAATGCTGTTAAATTACAAAAAAATAATAAATAATAAAATAAAAAGAGGGAGTTTATAAACATTATTTTTCAAATAGTTTCATGGGATTGCTTTTTTAGATTTTTCGTTGTGTTTTCTTTGCGGCACTTCCAGGCCATACACAAAAAGGGGGAGTTATGTTTTTGTTTGAGATTATAATTCAATCAATGGTTAAACTAGAATGCTTGTCAAATAATTTCTAATTTCTATTAACTTGATCTTTTTGGAGAAATAGTCAATGTTTTTTTTGGTCAGGAGATGAAGAATAAGAAAAAGATTGCATGAAGAGTACAACTTGAATAAAAGATGACGTGACTGCTATAGTTATGAGTTTTGTGTCTACCAGAAATTGCCAAGGGAGAGATTGTTAAGAATTTAATTGTCATTTGTTTAAATTAAATTCTTTTATTTATTATGGCAATTCAGGTTGGATAATAATTGTAAAACTTCTAATGTGTTTAGAAGTCTTGTGTTTGAATATCCTAGGGTTCTAAAGTGTTTGGGTGTCTTAGTTTATTAAAAATATTAATTGAATTGTGAGTCTTAAAAGAGTTAGGAGTCTTTTTATCAGAAGCCTAGTCAAGCCAGAAGACTATGGTACAACCACAAGAAGCTGAAGGTACAAGCCAACAAAACAAGTTCGCGCAAAAGTAGTTCTGGCATAACACTGTGCCCAGTCAATTTCAATTATATTGAAACTTTGATTGCTGGTCTTTCAAGCCTATAAATAAGACCCAAGGCCAACCACGAAAATCAACTTCTACAATTCAATAATTAGGTCTTACAAACTCGATCAGAAGTTCCTTTTGAGTTCTAAAAATTCCGAGATTGCTCGTGTTTCTACCGACGATGGATTCCATTGGTGTGAAAGTCTTGAGGATTCAATACTTGTAAAGTTTAGAGAATTCGTTACTACGGTGGTCAAATGGAGAACGGTGTACATGGATTCGGCAAGATAGCTTAAGATGTTTGGTTCGAGGAATAAATCAAAGTCTGTAAGTGGGTGTCTTGTAACTATTCGATTTATAGTGCTTGATTACCTGGACTTGGATTAGTCCTATGGTTTTTACCCAAGTTGGGGTTTTCTACGTAAAAAATTGTGAGCCTCTAATTTGTGTGATTGGTTTATTTTTATTATTGCGTTCGATTGAGTAATCTAAAACAAATCAATGGCTGGCGCTATTCCCATTCCGCTGTACATAAAATAATTCAAATATTATTTTTTTCAAAAAGTGGCATCAAACCGAATTGGACTTGTGTATGTCAAAAACTCTTATGTATCGAAGACATCAGGTAAAATCAACTTTGTTAAAGCTGCAAACAGTCCTATAGGTTCGAGTCAAAATACTTTGAAAAAGACTGATAATTCAAGTAAGAAAATTTAGATTTTGTTTTTTCAAACCCTTTACCATAATCAACTAGTTTTAAAACATTTGTGCCTATCTGTCATTATTATGGTATTGTGGGACACATCCAACCCGACTGCAAAAAGCTGAATTCACTGTCTTGGTACCCAAATAATAGAAAAATTGAAAAATTGCATGATCAAATCAGACAGTTGAAGAAAAAAGCTCACTGGTAGTTGGACGCTCGAGTGGACCCAAGTGCCGCTTTACCGGCCAACTGGCAAAGAGACGAAATAGGTAACTGGCAGTTGAGCGCTCGAGTAGACCCAAAAGGTGCTCAAGCAAACAACTGGCAGAGATCTTATTTTGGCTAGAAACCTAGTACCCAAATCAATTAGCCTTTTCTGAAAACATGTTCTGTTTGGTTTCGAAGTCTAATTTGAAATGTAATGTACTTCACACAGCCCTAAAAGCTCAGAATTCTTTTATATGGTACTTGAACAATGGTTGTTCCCAATAAATGTCAGGCGATAAGTCTCTATTCTCGAGTATCGATCTATATGATAGAGGACTTGGTATGTCACGCCCCAAACTCCGGGCCACGTGAAATATCCATAAACAACCAAACATACAACCAACCCGAGAATACACTCTCAAAATAAACCACACATGCATTGTATATAAATGCCAAATGGCAATAGTACACGGCTCCAACGCCCGTAAAACATGTTATAACATACATGTAACAAAAGAACAAAAAGGGAAGACTACAACTCTTTCACCTCTCCAGCACCTCTTGATCAACCAGCGTGACCGGTACCTGAAGAAAAGCAAATCCCACACCGTGAGCCAAAGCTCAGTAGATTCTAAACAACACATGCAGTATAAGCTAAACATGCTCGATAAACGAAGTGTAGTTTTCGACTCTCTTTCAAGCCATTATAAACAGTTTGAAAACCATTTTAGATCACGACTCACCAGAGCCAAAAAACTATTTTTCACTTGCAATGGGAAAGCGATGATAAAAATCATTTGTTGACTCATTAGAGCCCTGAAAATGATTCAAGTATTACAACTCCCGTAGGCCGATAATACAGTTTTTAAGAAAATTGGTCTATTCGTCCCAAAATGCAATACATGCAATCCATGAACACGTGCCTCTTCAGGACCTCATTTCAACCTTTAGATATCGCACACACACCCACACCCACGCCTTATCAGGATCTCGTTTCAATCCTTCAGATATCGCACACACACACCACGCACGTAACCCATGCAACACATATCTTTACGGACTTTCACCGTAAGACCGCAGCCCCAAATACACCGGCTTTCGCAGCCTACCTTGTGCACCGGCTTTCACAGCCTACCACATTCACCGGCTTTCGCAGCCTACCTCATTCATCGGCTTTCACAGCCTACCTCGTTCACCAGCTTTCGCAGCCTACCTCGTACACCCACACACACACATGTGCATCAATAACCAAGATTTTACATCTACTGGATTACAGATTTATCTAATCCATTTCATACACATATGCAAACCTAAATCAGGAATTAAAGCATATAACCATGTATCAATACGACGCTCCACAAACCACGTCACATGCCTATAAAAACCCTAGGTTTTAAAGCATAAACCATATTACACATAACGATTGATATCCCAACCACGTAATCCACATATGTATTTCGTACATAAATAAACAATTATAAATATGCACATAACCATATAAATCCACATCACGACGCCACCCGTCACGTAACCGACACCCACTCACGGGACAACCCACACGACCACCACTGGCCCAAACATTCCCTGCACGACCATCACAGACCCACGACGCTCACCTGCGCCAACACAAACCCAACACTGACCCACGCACCTAACCGTGCATCAACAAGCCGCATCTACCATGCACATCACCCACGAGGGCGACACTTAAACGCACACCCGAGGCCACAACACGACCCCCGAAATCACCACACAACCAACCAAACCCCAAAAGGGATCCACAGGTATTTAAATCAAGTAATTCCCATAAATTAATCGATTGA
>JAULJZ010151552.1:0-30238 GCA_032270985.1 Heliamphora pulchella | reverse complement strand
TTTTTGTACTTTTTTATCTTTTGACACACACACACACACACATATATATATATATATATATATATATATATATACACTAGTAGTATGCGCACACGCGATGCATATGTAATTTGAATTATGTATAAATATAAAAATTTTAAATTGCTAAACAAAAGAAAATGTACATCCATTTCTTTAAAATAGGAATTATGCAATAAAATTAAAACTCAAAATTTGTAATATTAATAAAAATAAAAGATAATATCAACAATTGGTCATTAAAAATACGATAAACCATAATGTCGAATTGGTTGTGCTTGAGAGAGAGAAACCAAAATTGAAGTTAAGAGACAACGCTTTGAATAGATAGATACAAACGCTAACGTAAGTATATATATCTGCATATCCAAATTGGAAGATAGTTTGAATTTGAAGTTTTGGTCATAGTATGGTTGATTTTATCCAAAATGCAAACTAATCCGGAGTAATTCTGATTGTCACTCACGGTTTTCTCAAAAAATTCATATTCAAGATTTCTTTAATGTTTCATCTGTTCTCTCAAGCAACAAAACAGAGGTGCATCTTTCAAATGCATTGATCTCATCAGAAGCCTACGTGATAAATGTTTACATATATGTGTAGATTGATACAGAGAGAATACGAAATTCTAAAGATAATCGTACTTGAAGCTGCAGTGGAGAAGTTGAGCGGCCTTGGCCTTGAATTTTGATGAGGGCTTCAATAAGTGAATTCTCTTGTTCATTGAACGATGCCTCGAATTCTATATCTTGTTGTTTCTTCTGTTTGTCGAGGAGATAACACGAAGGGGGTCGAAGTCGATAAAAAATATGAGTAATTAATAAAACTTGGTAAATATAATCATATTTAGCAAAATATTACAGTGTCGGCGGCAGGATTAATTTTTCCTTTGCCTTTCCCTTCTCCTTTGATTGATTTTCTCTCCACCGACATGTCTATTTCATCGAGTATCTCTCCGAGACAGTGAATCGATTCAATACATTTCTTATGTATCCGTATATGCTATATTGGATTTGAATCAGATTTCGAATCAAACTATATTGATTGACTACCTCCATTATGTTGCTGCTAGTAAATACCACTATTTTTTGTTTTGGATCTTTCAAATTAGTGAGTAAACAGAATTCTATACTCGATCTCATAGAGATATACAGAATTTTGTGAAAAGCCGTATTTGATGAAAGTCGTATGTACTTATATTAGTTTTCATTGGTTCTATCTACCGTGCTAGGGGGTTCAAATAATTTGTGAAATATTAAGGCCAAATGATATTTTAATTTTACTTATTTAAGATATCTAGTATTTTTAATTTTTTTTTATCAAATTTATGGCAAAAAGTTTCATAAAGCACAAATCAAGCAATTGTATTATTTTTCTAAAATTATATTTCACAAAATCTTAGTTTATTATTTACCAATTCATGAAAAATGATATTTTTAGTATACTTATTTTAAGAAGCTAGTATTTTTGAAATTTCTTAAACAAATTTAAGCCAAAGGGTAAACCGAACAATTGTGTTTTATTTTTGCTAAAATATTATGTTACAAAAATTAGTTTATATTCATATATTCAGGCCAAATGATATTTTTTAAGTATATTTATTTTAGATAGGTGGTTGTTTTTATACTTTTTTTTAACAATCTTAAATCAAAAGATTTCAAAAAACACAAACAGAATAATTATATTTATGAAGAAAAAAAAAACTATTTTCATGCATTCACAACAACATTATGTACATAAAAAACAACAACAAGAAGTACACAAAATAGAACCTACTACGTGAAAAATATAAAGCAACTAGGGATTGACTCGTGTTTAAAGGCAATTCCACCATTTTTTTTAGATTACTCGTGCATTTTTATAATTTTTCTAAAGCAGTAAAAAGAACAATAGAAAGAAATTGGAGGAGAGAATGAAGACTTAGACTTTTAATGATTTTTTAAAAAATATTCTAAGAGTTAAATTTTTTTAAAAAAATTGACAAAGTTCCCCATGTTTTTCGGATAATCCAACGGTTTAACCGTTTACAAAATAACCTGTAATAAAAGCAATCAACGCAATATGCATAGGCTCTTCTAAATTCTAACTAAAAATCACAACTCAATTATAGATTATAATCTATCAGCCACTGAACAAAGTATGAAATGAAGTTATTCAACACAAAAAACGAAGAAGAAGACGGAAGAGTATAGTCAAGTGACACAAAACTTTCTAATATAAAATGAATATAGTTCAAAAGTAAAAAGTACATGTCCATTAAATGAATTAAATGCAATGTAGCAAACCACTAGCAATGAACTTGAAGAATAATGTGTATATCAATACTCATTTGGAATCTTTAAAGAAGAAATTAATTTTTTCTTCAGTATCTGATGTGAAAAGTAAACATCAACAGATTTGCTCTTAAGGTTAGAATGCGTTATTCGATAGATACATCTGATAGATACACAACATATATATCTTCTAATCGTAATCCCTAAAAGTAATTTGCCTTCACTTGTAAAACAATGAAGTGAGAAGAAGTAATTATTTAATGGCAAGATACGAATCCATTAATGGTTTGGCTGCTAATGGTGGCACTTCTAATTCAATGTGATTCAAAAGAAATCAATTATCTCTCTAAGTATTTCCAATCAATTATCTCAAATAAAAAATTATTTATGAAACAAACAATTCAACTAATAAAAAAATTCATTCCATGAAAATAACAGTTTTTTGAGCCAACTGAATTAATCTTATGCTTTTAACTTATTAATATAATCCTATAATCATCAAAGCAAATGAACACTTATTTGTAAATGATAAAAACCCATACCTTTGCAAATAATCAATCTATCTTTACTTTGATCAAACCAACTCTAGCGAAGAGCATTATCAAGCCAAGTACTCTATTAACTTGCTTACCAATAAAAAATAGGAACAACATATTATTTCACCAATCAAAACACAGTTTTAAATTTATAGTTACAGAATGACGATCATATTAACTCTTTGTTTTCACCTTGTTTGTGAAATCTGGTACTACATAGTTCACGATATTCCTGGTACTAAATTCTATAATGCTTATAGAATGCCCAACCTTGTCGCTCCCCCAGTCCTTCCCCTCAACCATTTTTGCAAAACTGCTTAGACACAGAAATGGGGCATTAAATGGAGAAAAAAATATAATTTATAAAACACTTTCAAATAATATGCCAAGTGCAATATTCTCCGGTAGAAATGGATTTCAAAAGTTCAAATAGATCATGACCTTAGCTGAATTGAATATTGCATTTTTCTAGTAGCCATTCTCTTGTGCATACTTTCTTTCACAACATCCAAGCTAATTCATTTATCATATGTTGTTTTTTTATATAGATAATCATTGAACATTATCATAGAACTAAAGATTATTCACTGCCTGGGCATAGCCTTGAGATAAAGGAGGGCCACCAACAGTAGGGTAGGAATTTCCTAGCATAAAAAACACATGTTGAGAAGCTGAATCCAAAAAACATCATTATCTATGAAAAAAGCATAAGCCAAGAAAATAATCTTTGTCACGCCCCAAACTCCGGGTCAAGCGAAACACCCACGAACAATCGTTTTGGGATACCACGATCCACCAAAACTGACAGAACAAACAGGTCAACAACACAACGTTTAAAAGAAAGCTAAAACATTTGTAAAAAGGCACTACCGATGGTTTATTTAAAAAAAAAAGCCTACCAGAGTATAAAACCAAAATCTTCCCTCGAGACATGATTATTTTTTTTTGTTTTTTGAAAGAATAAAACCATACAAAGTGGGAACCAACACCTATCCCGAGGTCTCACTCTTGAATTAAGAAGTCATACATGCATTAAATATATCGCAATCAGGCTTACAACACAAGGTTCCAAATAAAAAAAAAACATGTACAACACTACATGATCCAAAAAGAAACCAAGAGAAGACTATAGATATTTTGCCCTATCTGGCTTCTCCAGATCAGCCTGCTTGATCATATGCACCTAAAAAATATTTTTAAATCCCATACTGTGAGCTAAATCTCAGCAGAAACTAGACAAACATGTGATAAAAGCTAAACATGCTAGTAGAATAATATGAAAGTTATGACTCTCCCATGCCTCAAAAATGGATTTTCTTGATCAAAGCGAAATGCAAAAAGAGAGATGCAAATGTTGACTCACACGAGCCTCGAAACAATTTAAGAAAAGAAACATATGCAATCCATCTAATACACCTTCTTGGGCTTTCACCGAAGGACCACAGCCTCAACTAATACAGCGTCAACCAGAATTAACATTCACCCAACCACGAACAAATATCATGCTTCACATGCAGCCTGTGCAACACACGCAACACAAGCAACTCGCGCAACACTGCAACACATGCAACCCGTGCAACACTTGCAACTTCATCTTCAAGACCACTTTTTTGTCCCTCATTATGAATGTTCAGGACCACTTTTTTGTCCTTCAATATGCATCTTCTGGACCACTTTTTCATCCCGCATATGCATGTTTAAAACCAGAGTTTTAATGTACAAAATCGTGTATGAACACCACGTTTCACAAAACAATGTCATCCACCAACACTGGAGACAACAAACAAAGAAAACAAAACTTAACCCCAAGGTTTAGCTCCAAACCTCCTAGAATAAATTCAATTTTTCACAAACGTTTGCACAAAACCCTGCCCTTTTCCCAAAACACGCCTTTTTGAAAACCACGGACCCAAACACATCCAACATGATAGAAAAAGATAGAAAACAACACCACAACAGAAGTTCAGTTGACTGAAAACCATCATTCAATCGACTGAAAAGCCACTAGAACCAAGTCAGTCGACTGAATGTCGGAGAAAAGCTCTAGCCGACGAAAAACTCCACAGATCCACGCACAAACCCAAATCAAACCAGCCAAATTCGCATTTTATGAAACCCCCGGACATACGTGAGTCCACAACCTCGAAAGAAACCATAGAACACCTTATAAAAAAACCTTTTCGTCTAACCAAAAACAACCAAACACGATTTAAAGAACAAAAACCAACTTTTACAAACATAAAACTACTTTTCATGCATTTTTAAACAGTAAAAGCTCATACAATTCCACGTAGCACTCCTTCAAAAGATGAGAGTTTAGGATCCTACCTTATTGAGTTAAAAACTCGACATCTCGAATTACGTGAAAAATGAACTTCGTCGAAACAAAATTTAGTTCAAATGAACACGAAGCCCTTGGCACGAACAACAAAGATCCGTTATCCAATCGCCAAAAATTGAGCCCGAACCCAAAGAAAATCTAGAGAGAAGGTGGAGCTTTTGTGAAGAAAAGAAACTTGTTTCCAAAAATCTATAAATATCTAGCAAAGGGTTGATATTTATAGGGTTCACCAAAAAATATATATTTTTTTAACCACCACGCCCAACGACGCCGACATCTAACCCAACATGCTTTTCTAAGCCCGATCAAGCATAAAACGCATATAAATATGCTATACCAACAAAATTAAAATCACAATCAACATGCCGAAAAATATTGTAAAAATTAAAACAGGTCAGAGTCTCACAACTCTATCCCTCTTAAAGAAATTTCGTCTTCAAAATTCACCACAAGGTCAAAAAAAAATAACCCTGTCGATCGCAATCGACACCGGCATGATAGGTAGTCAGTCAAACTATCCCTAGGATAAGGTTAAACATGGTCATGATGAAACCAAACTCTAAACAGTGGCTAACTACCTCAAAGACACAGGATCTACGAACTCCTCCCAACCCCACATTCTCATCGACCGAGGTCTCTACACACAACACACTACCCACAGAGTCCATCTCCCGCTCCAAAGCAGATGAAATGAAGAAACACGATGCTCCCTTGTCGATAAGAACACTGGCTTAAGATCTTCACACTAAGAAAGTACCTCTATTCACTAGAGTAGCTACATCATCAGACACAACCAGTGCCTTTGAAGAATTGGGATCTGCAAGGGCATACACTCAGCCCTATGTCATTCGAGTCTGCCCACTATAACCCTGGACTGTCGGCTGTTGTATTGACTAGACTGAGGTACCCCCATCTATAACCCTGGAAGTCTGAGCTGCTAGGTGTTGCTACCGATAAACCTGTCGATCTTGCTTAGGCAGAACAACCGGTGCACCTGCCGTACTCGGTACACTACCTCCCTAAGGACAGTTCCTGTAAATATGCCCTAGCTAACCACACCCAAAACGAACTGGGGGCTCCTTCCCCTACGATTGAATTGGTGTTGGACCTTGGGATTGCTTCGGCTGTGGGCAATCTGCCACACGATGCCCAGGCTGCCTGCACAGATAACAGACCAACTCCCTTTGCTCTGGCCTTCCGGACGAAGAGACTGATGGTGCAGGTACTGAAAACTACTGTCGTGATCTAGATGGATGCGAACTAGGGCCAAAGGACCTCTATCGCTTGTTGGAGTGCTCACCTGACTGTGCCCTAACCTCCCTAGAACCCCAAATCTCACTCAAAGTGTTCTCGATCACAGTTATCGACTCTACCAACTTTGTAAAAACACGCAGTCTCAATCTTGCCACTCGCTCCCTGATCGTAGGTCTCAAACCCCTCTCAAACTCTCTCGAACGTAGCTCGTTTGTAGCCACCAATTCTAGTGTAAAATGGGACAGGCTAGTAAATCTGGCTTCATACTGCACAATACTCATCACTCCCTGTGTGAGAGCATAGAGCTCCTCTCTGTATAGGTCCTTGGAGGAAGCGAAAAAGTATTTCTCCAGAAAAACCCTCGTAAAAGCTACCCACGTGCCCTCCACGGTGTTCCTAGCATATTTTCACCACTCATGGGTGTCACCTCTCAGCTAGAAAGCAGCAAAAGAAATTCTCAAATCCTCCTTAACTATTTGCAGTGTATCTAGAATCTGGGTCACAAGCTCCAATCACTCTATAGCTACCGTGGGATCAGGATCTCCAATGAAGGTAGGAGGGTTAAGACGCTGAAACTCTCGCATCGTAATCGTCGCCCTCGGCTCAGGCTCTCTCTCTCTCCCCCTAGTAGTCTCAGCTAGCTAACGGATGGAGCTTACCATCTCACGTAGCAACTCTATGGCGTCCAATGGTCCTTAGGGAGCATTTGCATCCCCAGCATCAGGGATTGGCGTATCCCCTTGGCCTAAACCATGGCCACGGCCTCAACCATGGGCTTGTCCTCTCCGTGTAGACACCACGTCTATATAAAAGAAACATATAACATAAGATGCAACACGTCGCATTAACATAAACGTTAACCACATAATCATGCTAATACTTCGCCATATACGATCATGCAAACACGTTTCACATACCGAGGAGTGCCGACAAGAGTGACGCGTCAATTTGGATAACCTACTTAGAATCCTTGCCAGAAAACACGTCGACCAAATGCATGTCTAACTCAGCTTCCAAGTTTGTCAATCCAAACGCCCAAAGGCAAGACTAATTAATCTTAAGGTTTAACCCCCATGCTCATATATACACCAAATTCTCATGCTCAACAACTATTATGCTTATGTTATCGAAACATCTAAACACATACAATCAAGCACACACAGTCAACCTCACAAGGTGATGCACTCTCTTTTCACTGCTCTAAGGTATTCGAACTCAGAGCTTTGATACCAATTTGTCATGTCCCAAACTTCGGGTCACGCGAAACACCTACGAACAATCGTTTTGGGATACCACAATCCACCAAAATCGACTGTACAAACGGGTTAACAACACAACATTTAAAAGAAAGCTGAAACATTTGTAAAAAGGCACTACCGAGGGTTTATTTAAAAGAAAAGCCCACCAGAGAAAAAAACCAGAATCTTCCCTCGAGGCACGATCATTTTTTTGTTTTTTGAAAGGATAAAACCATACAAAGCAGGAACCAACACCTAACCCGAGGTCTCACTCTCGAATTAATAAGTCATGCATGCGTTAAATATATTGCCTTCAGGCTTACAACACAAGGTTCCAAAAAAAAAAAACATGAACAACACTATATGATCCAAAAAGAAACGAAGAGAAGACTACAGATCTTCTGCCCTATCCGACTTCTCTAGATCAGCCTGCGTGATCATATGCACCTGAAAAACGTTTTCAAATTTCATACCGTGAGCTAAAACTCAGTAGAAACTAAACAAACATGTGATAAAAGCTAAACATGCTAGTGGAATAATATGAAAGGTACGACTCTCCCAAGCCTCAAAAATGGATTTTCATGATCAAAGCGAAATGCAAAAAGAGAGATGCAAATGTCGACTCACACGAGCCTCGAAATAACTTAAGAAAAGAAACATATGCAATCCATTTAATACACATCGGGGTTTTCACCGAAGGACCACAGCCCCAACTAATACAGCGTCAACCAGAGTTAACATTCACCTAACCATGAACAAATATCATGCTTCACATGCAACCCGTACAACACACGCAACACAAACAACCCGTGCAACACACGCAACCCGCGCAACACACGCAACCCATATAACCCGTGCAACACACGCAACACATGCAACTTCATCTTCAGGACCACTTTTTCGTCCCTCCTATGCATGTTTAAAACTATAGTTTTAATGCACAAAATCGTGTATGAACACCACGTTTCACAAAACAACGTCATCCACCAACACTGGAGACAACACACAAAGAAAACAAAACTCAACCCCAAGGTTTAGCTCCAAACCTTCGAGAATAAATTCAGTTTTTCACAAATGTTTGCACAAAACCCTGTCCTTTTCCCAAAACACGCCTTTTTGAAAACCACAAACCCAAACAAGTCCAACATGATAGAAAAATATAGAAAAAAACATCACAACAGAAATTCAGTCGACTGAAAACCACCATTCAGTCGACTGAAAAGCTACTGGAACCAAGTCAATCGACTAAACCACCAACTTCAGTCGACTGAACCCTCTCCCATGCCATTCAGTCGATTGGATTGTCCCCCTCAGTCGATTGAATGTCAGACAAAAGCCCTAGCCGACGAAAAACTCCACAGATCCACACACAAACCCAAATCAAACCAACCGAACTCGCATTTTATGAAGCCCCTGGACATACACAAGTCCACAATCTCGAAAGAAACCATATAACACCTTTTAAAAAACCTTTTCGTCCAACCAAAAACAACCAAACATGATTTAAAGAACAAAAACCAACTTTTACAAATATAAAACTACTTTTCATGCATTTTTAAACGGTAAAAGCTCAAACAATTCCATGTAACACCCTTTTAAGACATGAGAGTCTAGGATCTTACCTTGTTAAGTTAAACACTCGACACCTCGAACTACGTAGAAAATAAATTTCGTCGAAACGAGATTCTGTCCGGATGAACACGAAGCCCTCGGCACGAACAACAAAGATTTGCTATTCGATCGCCAAAAATCGAGCCCGAACCCAAAGAAAATCTAGAGAGAAGGTGAAGCTTTTGTGGAGAAAAGAAACTTGTTTTCGAAAATCATTAAATATCTAGCCAAGGGCTGATATTTATAGGGTCCACCGAATTTTTTTTAACCACCTCGCCCAACGGCCTCGACATCCAACCTAACATGCATTTCTAAACCGGATCATGCATAAAACGCATATAAGCATGCTATACCAATAAAATTAAAATTGCAATCAACATGCCGAAAAACATGGCAAAAAATAAAATTGGTCAGGGTCTCGCAGTCTTCATCATCTTTACAAAGAAAAATACGGATTCTAATGTTAACCAACAAAAATCACAGAGAATCAGTATAAAGAATTCCGTAAACATAACATAATCAACTAGGCCATCCAATTCAGAAGCAATTGCGAACATTGAGCAAACATTGGAAGATTGGATAATTAAAGAAAAAAGAAGAAGATGAAGAAAATGAAAGAATAATATCACCACATAGCAATTGTCTCATCTGTTTAGATTTCAAAAATGATCAAGAATTACAAATCTTCTTTTATCAGAAAAGAAAATTTTATTAGATAGATATAAAATAAAAAAAATAGAAAACATTCAAAACACCAGCATAATTGCTAGAGGCAAGCATCCCAACCAGGTTGTCACCTTCACTCTAAGCTAAAAAAATAAATAAATAAACAAATAAAAACAGTTGAAAGGGAATCAGCTTGCACGAAATCTCAACCTAGCCTTAAAACTCCAATCCACCAACAGCAACAAACCTAACTATAGTCGCGGACAATCACTGATAAGAAGATTAAACATTGAATCTGATAATCTTTAATAGTAAAAGAAAAATTTACCAGCACTCTATTCAAGGAGATAATGTAAATACAAAATCATTTAATTAGAAATCCTTCAGCTTCTTACTTGATTTAGCCAAAATGTAGCTCCATTCTTTGACTTTAACTAACTCATTGTATTCAAGTTGGTATTCTTACTTTATCGGATCTCTCCTCAAGGAACCTATCCCTCTGCCAATCAAATAGAGAAATAATGTATTTTGGAGTGACCATTGGATATTCAACCATTTCAAGCATGAATTCCAAACAACCAAACATACTTGCAATAAAGTAAAACATGCTCCAAGCACTAAATATTTTCCTTACACATATTACAAATCAAAATCTAACGACCTAGGACACCAATTCTTGATAAATGTTCAGCATGCCCTACATGCCCGAGCCAACTATCCAAAAGATTACACATAACAGATCAAGGAAACCAATCCCATCTATTACATAAATATGTTTATGTTCCAAGAAGATTACAAATTATTATAGTTAAAGCTACATATATAGCGCCGACTGCTCATACACACCTATTCAATTTCCAAATTGAATTACACAATGATAAAATTATTCCTCACGTACTTTTAAAATTAGAATTACATTATACCTAAAGCAAAACAAACACTCTTTAGAGATAAGATCAAACTATAATTTCAAACACTTATGGAGAGTCTGTCCAAAGAATATGAATAATAATTTCTAGGCATCTTACTTTTAAATAGGAGTTCTACACTACATTGTTTACTTATAAAAATTAATACTAATTTCTAGAGGGCTAGGTATGACGTGGGCTTGTAATCTCAAACCAAGCAGGGTTATCGTTAGATAAGAGAATTTAAGGGAAGAATGCGGGCTTGACTAACCTTGTCATGGTGGTGCAGTGATAGAAATCAAAAAATGGGAAGCCCATGAGAAGCCCTATGCTTTGGTTGACCCCTTAAAGCAAGTCCCAATCATTCTTTCATAGTTCTCCTGTGGATATCATTTGTACACACAAAAAAAAAAAGTTACATTGCATCAACCAACTCAAGCAATAAATACCACATCGTATACAATTCTAATCTTGATAGTTAAATGTGTAGGTCATTAATAACCAACCATACATTTAAAAAAAAATAACTCCCAAATGCATTTTCACAATAACATCATGTCAATCAAATTCATACAAATGGCACTGCCATGATAAACAACCTAGTATGTGCAACCTCATTTCTTCTTGCATAATGGTGGCAAGAAATCCTACGTGTAACAACGGACACACGTGTCGACAACTTTTTTGGGGGGTAGAGGAAAGAATAAAATGGTTGGTAAGAGGTGAGAGAGAATGAAAAGTCAGAGATTACCTCCAAAAATAAAAAGTATACTTAATAAATTCATAGCTTTTCATGTTGAGGAAGGATGCTTACACTTTAGATGGAGATATAGATTTCTTGAATTCTAACAACTCAGAATATAGCATGGCTTGTAATCTCAAGCCAAGCATGGTTATCATTAGATAAGAGAATTTGAGGGAAGAATGAGGGCTTGACTAACCTTGTCATGGTGGTGCAGTGACAGAAATCAAAAAATGGGAAGCCCATGAGAAGCCCTATGCTTTGGTTGACCCCTTAAAGCAAGTCCCAATCATTCTTTCATAGTTCTCCTGTGGGTACCGTTTGTACACACACAAAAAAAAAGAAGTTACATTGCATCAACTAACTCAAGCAATAAATATCACTTCGTATATAATTCTAATCTTGATAGTTAAATGCGTAGCTCATCAATATGCAACCATACATTTTAAAAAAATAACTCCCAAATGCATTTTCACAATCACATCATGTTAATCATATTCAAACAAATCGCACTGCCATAATAAACAATGTAGTATGTGCAACCTCATTTCATCTTGCATATTGGTGACAAGAAATCCTACGTGTAACAATGGACACACGTGTCAACAACTTTATTGCGGGGTAGAGGAAAGAATAAAATGGTTGGTAAGAGGTGAGAGAGAATGAAAAGTCAGAGATTACCTCAAAAAATAAAAAGTATACTTAATAAATTCATAGCTTTTCATGTTGAGGAAGGACGCTTACACTTTAGATGGAGATATAGATTTCTTGTATTCTAACAACTCAGAATATAGCATGGCTTGTAATCTCAAGCCAAGCATGGTTATCATTAGATAAGAGAATTTGAGGGAAGAATGAGGGCTTGACTAACCTTGTCATGGTGGTGCAGTGACATAAATCAAAAAATGGGAAGCCCATGAGAAGCCCTATGCTTTGGTTGACCCCTTAAAGCAAGTCCCAATCATTCTTTCATAGTTCTCCTGTGGGTACCATTTGTACACACACAAAAAAAGAAGAAGTTACATTGCATCAACTAACTCAAGCAATAAATACCACTTCGTATATAATTCTAATCTTGATAGTTAAATGTGTAGCTCATCAATATGCAACCGTACATTTTAAAAAAATAACTCCCAAATGCATTTTCACAATCACATCATGTCAATCAAATGCAAACAAATGGCACTGCCATGATAAACAATGTAGTATGTGCAACCTCATTTCTTCTTGCATATTGGTGACAAGAAATCCTACGTGTAAAAATGGACACACGTGTCAACAACTTTGTTGGGGGGGTAGAGGAAAGAATAAAATGGTTGGTAAGAGGTGAGTGAGAATGAAATGTCAGAGATTACCTTAGAAAATAAAAAGTATACCCAATAAATTCATAACTTTTTATGTTGAGGAAGGACGCTTACACTTTAGATGGAGATACCTTGAGTGAGGAAAGAACCATCTTCAAAATGTTAAACAATGATTTCCTGCAGTAAACCATTCCAAACCCATTTCAAAAATCAGAATACATTTTATTAGATCAAACAGAGTCAAAGCTTGTTGAAAATCAGACCACTGCTACTGTAGTCGAGGACGTAGGCACTCCCGTGGAGACCACCGAGGATTTCCTTGTTGCCCTGTGATGGCGTTTGTCTTCTTTTTTTTTCTTTAAGCGTTTTGCCTGTTTAGGGAGTTTTTGTAGCTTTGAGGGTCCCAAGCCCTCTTCATCAATGAAATCCTTCTCTTGTGTTCTTAGATTTCCTTATATTCCTATTCTAGACTTTGCCACTTTCAAACTAAGTCATTTGGCCTTAATATCTTTTTAGCTGCTTTCTTCCATTAGTATAGGAATTAAATTCCCATACAAAGGGCTAAGTTAGTTCGGATAACCCTTGAACTTAGCCTTTTTAGGCTTAGTCTTCCCAAGTATGGGATTAACTTCCATACTAAGGGCTAAATTAGTTTGGATAACCTTCGAACTTAGCCTGCTTAGGCTTAATCTTCCCAAGCATGGGATTGACTTCCATACTAGGTGCTAAATTGTTCAGATAAGCCTTTTTAGGCTTAATCTTCCTAAGTATGGGATTGACTTTCATACTAAGGGCTAAATTAGTTCGGATAACCTTCGAATTTAGTCTTTTTAGGCTTTTTCTTCCCAAGTATGGGATTGAATTTCATACTGGAGGCTAAATTAGTTTGGATAACCTTCGAACTTAGCCTTTTTGGGCTTAGTCCTCCCAAGTATGGGATTGACTTTCATACTATGGGCTAAATTAGTTCGGATAAACTTCGAACGTAGTCATTTTAGGCTTTTTTCTTTTTTCTTGACTGAAGGGTATGCTGTGTGTGTCCTCCATGTTTTTGAGAAATGTATGTGCGATAAAAACTTTGAGTTAAAGAATAGTAATTTGAAAGGAAAAAATTCTTGCTAAGCAATGGCATTTTATTGCCAAGCTAAAAAATTATAGAAAGTTGAAAATTAAAAGTAAAATTTACGCCAAATTTTTGCGTTCCATAGCCTAGGGATGGCCCTACCATTCATATGTTGCAAGTTGTAAGCTCTAGTGCCTGCATTAGAGGTGATCTTATAAGGGCCCTCCCAGTTCGGGTCGAGCTTCCCTTAAACTTGGTCCTTCATGTGACCAAGAATTATTCTCAGGACTAGATCTCCTTCACTGAACTTGCGATGTCTGACCTTTTTGTTGTATCCTATGGCTGCCATTGCTCTTTGTTCTTCAGCTAGGTCTAAGCCCATGGCCAAGGCTCGTGTGTTTAGTTCAGGCGCTGACTTCTGTTCGAATTGTTGGCAAGCCGACCTCTAGTGGTATCACTGCTTCCACTCCATAAGCTAGGGAAAGGGGAGTTTCCTCCGTGGATCTCCTTGGGGTTGTCTAGTACATCCAAAGGATTGAGGGGAGTTCTTTCACCCATTTTTCCTTAGAAGCATCTAACCTCTTCTTGAGTCCATGAATAATGATTTTATTCATGGATTTCGCCTTTCCATTGCTCTATGGGTAAGTCAGAGTAGAAAAGTAATTCTTGATGCCTAGACCTGAGTAGAAGTTTTTGAAGACCGAACTATCAAATTGAGTGCCATTATTAGAAATAATTGGTCAGGGTATACCAAACTGAGTGATGATGTTCTTTCATGTGAATTTTTTGACATCAACATCTCTAATGTTGGCAAAAGGTTCAGATTCGACCCACTTAGTGAAGTAGTCTGTGGCTACAAGCAAGTATTTTCTGTTACCTGTGGCCCTTGGGAAGGGGCCCGCTATTTCAGACCCCCATTGTACGAAGGGTCAGGGGCTAGTTAATGGTGAGAGGTCCTCAGCTGGGACATGTATGTTTGAACTAAATCTTTGACACTTCTCGCACTTTTGGACGTACTGTTCTATATCCTTTTGCATGTAGGGCCACAAATAGCCTTGAGAGATTACTCAATGGGCTAGAGACCTTCCACCTGTATGACTGCTACAGATTCTTTCATGGATTTCAAATAGGAGATCCTATACTTTGTTTGGGTGTACACAAAAGAGGCAAGGACGTGTGAAGGACTTTTTGTATAAATCTCTCGAACTCAAGATCTAGAACCAAGATGCCTTTCTTCTTATTATTCGAGCTTCTTTTTGATTAGATGAAAGTTTGTCCTTAATTATGTAATCCCATATAGGGTCCATCTAGCTTAGACCCAACTTCAAATAGTAAACCTGCTCTTTTTTGGGAACGACCGTGCTAGGTTGTTAGAGGATTTCCACGATAATTACTCTTTTTCCTTCAAAGCTTACTGCTGATGCGAGGCATGCCAAAGAACCTACATGGCTATTTACTTTGGACAAGAGTTTGATGATCTCATAGTGCAAGATGTCCTTGGCTAGTTGTTGTGCCAGCCGAGCATATGCTTGTATTCTATCATCTCTAGCTGCATATTCTCCCTTGATTCTTTGATGTCCTTGACTTTCTAGACCCTCAATTCTTTGATGTCCCAGAGTCTTGCTAAGAGGGCTTCATATTCTGCTTCGTTGTTAGTGGCTTGAAAGTCAAGATGAACTGCACTCTTTATGAGGATTCCTTCGGGGCTATAGAGCACAATTCTTGCCCCTGCACCTTTGTTGCATGACGAACCATCCACATACAATTTCCATGTGGTTTCTGATTCCTTTGTTTCTTGAATGATTTGCTCAGTGTCTTGTCCCCAATGTTAGTCGAACACTCTTCCTAGCTGAACTCAGCAATGAAGTCGACTAAAACCTGGCCTTTTATGGCTGTCCTTAGGGAGAATGTTATGTCATGCTCCCTGAGTTCTACAGCCCATCTCGTAACCCTTCCTGAGAAATCTGCCTTTCAAAGTAAGGGCTGGAGAGGGTATTTGGAAATTACCTTGATCGGATGAGCTCTGAAGTAGTGAATCAACTTTCGTGATGCGGTGACAAGGGCTAAGGCCAGTTTCTCTAATGAAAAATATCTTATTTATAGGTCAAGGAAAATTCTGCTCACATAGTAGATTGGCCACTAGATTTTGTCTTTTATCTTCAAAAGAACAGCATTGACAACCCGAGTTGACATTGCGAGGTATAGAAATAGTGTTTCACTACTGCTCGGCACAGTTAGTAATGGTGGGGATGAGAGATAGTGTTTCAGTTCGGTGAGTACTTCCTCACTATCCTCATCCTAAATGAACTGGTTTGCCCTTTTCATTGTTTTAAAGAATGGATAACACCGATCAGACGCTCGGCTAATAAAACTGTTGAGTGCTGCTGTCATCTCGATAAGCTTCTGTACTTCCTTTAAATTATGAGGGCTTTTTAGGTTCTGGATTGCTGCGATTTGTTCGGGGTTTACTTCAATCCCCTTGTGAGTTACTAAAAAACCTAGGAACTTTCCAAAGCTTACACCAAAGGCACACTTGGAAGCATTGAGCCTCAATTTATAGGCTTTAAGGATCTCAAAGGTCTTCTTTAGATCGTCCAGGTGCTTGTTCGGACACTTAGTTTTTACCACCATATCGTCAATATAGACTTCCATGGTACCGTCGGTCAATTCTCCGAACATTTTGGTGGCAAGTCTTTGATAGGTAGCACCTGAATTCTTGAGCCCAAATAGCATCACCCGATAACAGTATATTCCCCGAGGAGTTATAAAGGCTATTTTCTCCATATTTAGGGGTACATTGCTATCTGGTGGTACCCTATATATGCATCAAGAAAACTCATCCTCTCATGCCCCGCCGTGGCATCGACAAGCTGATCTATTTGGGGAAGAGGAAAGCAATCCTTTGGGCAAGCCTTGTTCAGGTTAGTAAAATCAACGCACACACGCCACTTACCATCCTTCTTCTTGACGACCACTGTATTAGCTAACCAGCTCGGGTAATAAACCTCTTTGATTGCTTCTGCTTCTTTTAGGCACTATACCTCCTCTATTACTGCTGCTGCGTGATGTGAGGTAGACTTTCTTGGCTTTTGCATTACGGGTTTCCTTCGGGGATCCACGTTCAACCGATGGCTGGTTACTTTAAGGTCTATCCCTGGCATATCGTAGGGCATCCACGCAAAGACCTCACTATTAACTTCTAAGAATTTCATCAGGTCGGTCTTCTCTTGTTCGGGCATAGTAGTACTGAGTAAGAAGTACCGATATAGATCCTCTGATGAGATGTAGACTTTCTTTAAATCTTCGACTACCTTTTCGTTGGCTATTCTACTATAGTAGTAGATGGAAGGTCCGTTAAATATCTCAATGGTTTTTACCTCGGGGTACTGCTCTCTGTCTTTTAATGTGGCTTGGAAGCACTGCCTTACTGTGTGCTAATCTCCCTTGATCTCAACTACTTCCTTTCCCATTTAGAACTTAAAGGACTGATGGTAGGTTGAGGGGATTGCTCCCAAGCTATGTATCCATATCCTGCCTACAATAGCATTGTAAGTGGAAGCTTGATTGACAACCAGGAATTCAGTGTTTACCGTTGCAGGCCCTACCTTTACTGACACAGTTATTCTTCCTACTGGCCACACAGGGTCTGTGCCGATGCCGATCAATGGAGTTATGCACCTCTTGAGTGTTGAGTCCTTTAGCTTGAGCTTCTAGAAGAGATTATAATATATAATATCAATTGAACTCCCCTGGTCCACCAATATTCTCATTACGTCGTAGTTGACAATGTGTAGGGTCAGTACCGGGGCATCATTATGGGGGTGCTATATTCCCATAAGATCATCGTCTGAGAAGCTAACCCTGTGCATTTGGTTTTGGCTAGAGTCCTCCTCTATTCTTCGATGCTTTCCCTCATCCACCTTCATCATGTGGGCTAGGTCTGTGGCTTGATGACGAATAACAGCTCGGGTGATTGGCTCAATAGTGCCATGGATCATCTTCACTACCCTGAGAGGGGCATCCCTTTGCTCGGGTCTTTGCTCTTGCGCTTGTGGTCTTTCTTCTTGAGCGGTCTTTTCAGTGTCAATGTGTTGGAGGCAAAACTGCCAAGATTATTATTTTTGTAAACGAATTTTTGATAAAAATAACTAAATGGGAAAAAAGGACTCACACTACTAAAGAACTGTAACTGCATTCTAAGCCATAATCTTAAAACCATTTTGTATTGAGCTCCTGTTATTAAATGCTTAACTCATCTCCCCACGTTAAGATTTTCGATACCCGCCACTTAAATTTAATTACTAACAATTTAATTTAATCGATATCTTTAAATTCCATAAGCCCTCCGCTTAACTTATTTAACCGCCGAATAATCAAATCCATCTGCAGGATTTGGCCTGGTCAAAACTTATAAGCTTCCTTAAGGGGGTATCGTCAATCCTGAATAATCGAGACGTGGATTCCGTCAATAATTAATATTCATCATATAATTAATATCGTTATCCAACTCACTGAGAATATAGACCCATATAAGATCGCACCCTCTAATAAATCAAAATAACGAATAATTAAATATACGTAAATAATTAATAATTTCAGGATTAAAAGCATAAACACTCTCATAATAACCTTGGGGTGTAAATTAATTTATATAGTCAATATAAAATTAATTACTCTAATGTGTCTCATTCAATTTACACAAAGTATAATAGCATAGAGAGTCGGAACAATAGATAACGCTATTATCTATTTTCCATAACTAAGACATGCCTACTAAAACTCTATGCTACAGTCGTACTGATGGTATGTCATTTTCCATGTAAACTATGAACAAATACTTATATTCTACAAGAACCTATAAACTGGTCTTCTGTGTGCAAGCCGTACTCTATACACCAGATTAAATATTGTACAAAATAAAAGACATTCATACGTAACGTTAAAGAAATAATATTACATACATTACTCATTAAGATTCTCATAAAATAAAAAATTAATTTTATTAAAATAAAATTAAATACTAAAATCAAATTAAAAATCATGATTTTTAGTATACAACCCTAGCACAATGAACTCCAAGAGGTGCCCTGCTCGTATCAGATCTTCTAGGTGTTTTCTGAACATTTGGCATTCCCCAATTAGGTGACCGTGATCTCGGTGATAGTGACACTTTCTCTTTGGATCTCGTTTGTTCAGATCGTTGATTAACTTTGGTGGTTACTGAAAATAAGGCTTGTCTTTTATCTGGTCTAGGAGTTTGTGTAGAGACTCTTTAAACTCCGTTTGCAGGGCTTAGTAGGCCGTTGACTCCTTTTTCTCCAGGGAGTCCTTTTTGGGCTTTTGGTCCTTTTGCCCCTTATCTTTCCTCTCTAGTTGCTTGATTGAGGCCACACTCTGCTCGGCCTAGCTTATACCTTCCTCAACTTTGGCATGCTGCTCTCTTTTTACCATTAGCTTGGACATGGTAGTTACGGCCTTTTTGGTGAAGGATTGTCTTAACCGGCTCTGTAGAGGCAGTTCTAGCTTGAAAGAGGTTATGGTCAACTGCACACTACAATATTCTATCTCATTGTATGCTTCCTAATAACACTGATCGTACTCCTTTATAGTGTCCCCTTCATTCTTCCTAAGAGGGAGCAGTGTGTCAAAGCTTTTTAGCCATCTACTGTTGGTAATGAACCAAGCTATAAAAGACTTAGCCAACTGTTGCCAATTGACTACTGATCAGGGTGCCAACTTATGAAACGAGATGAGGGCTATCACTTCCAAGCTAGATGGGGACATGCGGTAGAGGAAGAGAGCATCATTCCAACTCCAGAGAGCCATCGCCTGTCTGTATTGGTGAATGTGACTTACTGGATCTGTTTTTTCATCATACATCTCGAACTTTGGTGGAGAGAACTTACGTGGTAGATCTGCATTCTCAATGACTTCGGCTAGTGGTGACACCAGGATATGCTCAAGGGCCTTTTTCGCCACATCTTGTGGTGTTCGGCTAGCGCCATGCTGCATTCTGATATCCATTTTTTTCTCCAACCACAATCGAAGGTCTTGGTTTTGGTCCAGTTAGGCCTGGATTACCCTTTGGAGGTTTGGTCGAGTAGACTCAGCCCCAATTATATCATTTCGTCTAGAACTTCTTAGGCTCTCATTAGGTGCCTTGCGCCTCTACCTTTGAGAATGACTTAGGCTATAAGATTTTAGGCTTTGTTCGATTTCTTCTGATCTGGGGCTCTCTCTTGACCTTATGCGCGGATCCCTCTAGGCTTCTTGCCTTTGGATCCTTTACCTTAGTTCCTCGATTTCTCTATCGCACTATTCCATTCTCTTCTCGAGATTATTGATGATCCTGTCTCGCCTTGCCAGCCTCTTCTCTAATCTCCCTCTTTCTTTGAAAGATGGAGGAAAGGGTCGTTCTCCTCTAGAGCTTATGGTAGAATAACGTAATTGCCTCCCATTGTGTGAGGCGTCGTCCCTACTCCTTTGAATCTCCGATAGGACCTTGGAGACCCTTAGTTATTCTGGAATGACTGGTATTGATCTCTGAGGGACACTTTCTTGCCCTCCTACGTGGATTCCGATGAATCCAGTAAAAGTTTGGCTCATGGTTCTGTTGGTTTAAGAGCCTCATTTCTCACAAACGGTGCCAAATTGTGCATGCTGTAAACCAGATGGCACAACACCAACCAATTGAATTGGTTCAAATCTAATGATCCCAAATAGTGCTACGAGTGCCAAACTCACTAAAGGCTATACGTGGTGTTCCCGAATTCTTATAAGATGAAGCACACCATTAGTGCTTTCCAGCCTAATTTGACTGGGAAGCACTCTAACGTTCAAGTTAAATTTCTCTCTAAGAGGCTTCTAATCGAGAACAGGGTAGAAACTTGTGAACTTTGGGGTATAGGGTGCCTTCCTCTATATAGGGGTCAAAACCAGGGAGGTTGAGTTCTCTTGGAACTCTGCCTCTTATCCTTAATCTCTGGCTTACTAGGGATTCTGCCTTATCTTTGGACAATTATAGTTGCTTTAGGAAGCTTTTACTCTATTGTTTGAACTGCCGTATCGAGAATGGAGTCTTTTTGGGTTATTTCCTAGCCTAGGGCTAATCAGATCAATCTGGTTGTACAATGGGGTGTCCCTCTCTGGGGTGGTTCAAACTCGTTATGGGCCGAACTGATAATGGGTCAGCCCTTTAAGGCAAGTTTAGACCTATTTGCTTTGGGTTAGGCTTCAAGCCTGTAGTTTTATTCGCCCTCAAGTATGTATATAGCTTGTTTTAATTATTAAAACTATATATACCAAAAGTACTTATAAGGCCAATTTTTAAAGTTCTTGAAAATTAGCTTAATTTACCATGCCATCTTCAAATATATATTTTTAGCATGTAATATATTTTTATATAAATAAATGTAGAGTACCCAAGATATTGTCCTCTCTTTTTGTATATCATTCCTTAAGATATTTTAATTATCTTATTGAACTCAAAAGAAAAAGGGTCTTATCATTCTTTTATGTTCAATTTAAGCAAAGTATCACATATTTATACAAGCAAAACTTATTTTTATACACCAAAAATGGTCAAATCACCCCCAAGATACCCCTATTGCCTACAACCCCGACTCATTCCCCTCCTTTGTGTGCAAGATTAAGTAAAGATCTCATCTATGTAACAAGTATCACATGGCACGTGACACCTCTAATTTTTGATAATGTCTAGAGCGACAAAAAAGACTACATTTTACGAAGACTTACCAGTGACAAAAACTACGTTTTACAAAAAGACTTAACAAAAACTATCCATTACAAAAAGTATACATAGAGTTCATGATTACAATACGATAAAATTTAGACTTCTCAATGGGGACATGCTCAGGTCTCGATAAAACTGTAAAGGGATAACAATGGGGTTAGCAGCACCTAGATGGCCAGTCTAGCCATGTGGGAGGAGCCTCGATGGCCATTTTAGCCCTATGAACTAGCCTATGCTATTTTTTATAACTTTTTTTGGGGTGGGTGGTTAATATAACGGTATTGTTAGTCCAAGGGCAGTTTATTTTGATTTTGATGATTTTCATAAATTCATTTTCTAAAAATAAATGACTTTAAAAAGGATAATATTTATATTTTCTAAAAAAAATGTTGACACATATTAAACAAATGAGTTGACACTCTTATCCAAAAGGCATGACTTATCTCTTAAAATGATTAAAACACTTCAGTATTCTTGAGAATACTTTGTGTTGAACTCAATTGATAATTGAGTCAAAACTTTAAGGCAAAGATTACTTGAAGCTATCAAGTGTGTCAACACCTTTGAACAAATAATTTGACACCATAACTGTTTGACAAAGATGCTTTCAGGTATAAAAAAGTTTGTATCGACACAATGAATTTTGTGTCAACACAAAAGAGGTAAAATTTTTTAGACTCAAAATGAGTCGACACAAATTGAATTTGTGTCGACATAAAATCCAAATGAGTCGACACAAAAGAACTAAGGCCACTTGTAGATTTTGAGTGTCGACACAAAAGTCTTGAGCACGCCTGAAGAAAATTGGTGTTGACACAATTGACCAAAGAAGTCGACACAAATATACCGAGGGTTCCTACTAAATTTTAGTGTCGACCCCATGAAGTTTTGAGTCGACACAAATGGTCCTGTCCCGGATGCTGAAGTTCAAATGAGTCGACACAATATCAATTTGTGTAGACACCGTGGTGTTGGTGAGGAAGATTACAGAATTTGTGTCGACACCTCAGAAGATTTGTGTCAACCCAATCACTTAAAGTTCCCTACCCTAGACATTTTGTGTCGACACCAAAGGTTTTTGTGTCAAAACCTGCGATGTAGATTCAAATTCGCGGCAGACTTCAACTATTGAATTTTTTGCATTTAATGCCCTCACCTCCCTCTGACGGTCATGAATACTTAAGAGCTTATATTAGGAGTTACTTCTCAGCATTTAATCTCTCTAGAGACTTACAATCATTATTTTATTACTTGATTCAATCTCAAAATTCTCAAGCTCTCATTTATTGCTGAACTCCAGCTTTTGTTCCTCATCTCTCTTTACCTCTTCATTTATTGTCAATCAATTTTCTATAAAGATAGTGAGTGTTTATCATTAAATCACTTCATTTATTGTATTCAAGAGTGAGTCAACCTTTATTCTTTGAGTGAGTGAGCGAATCTCATCAAAGAAGAGTTCAAGAGTAATTAGAGAAAAATAGGAAATTATTTTCATAGGATCATCTTGTAGCTGATATAGGCTTTTGAATGTACTCGTAAACATTTGTTAGCTCAAGCGAAATCTTGAAGTTGTAAAGGCTTTTGAATGTGCTCATAAACATTTGTTTGCTCAAGCGAAGTCTTGAAGTTGTAAAAGCTTTTGAATGTACCTGTAAACATTTGTTAGCTCAAGAGAAGTCTTGAAATTATAAAGGCTTGGAATGCGCCCGTGAAGCATTCTACATAGTGAAAATTCTCAAGAGAAAACTTGAGGAGTGGACGTAAGCTTTGAAGAAGCTGAACCACTATAAATTCTCGGTATCTAGTTCATTCTCTCTATCCCTAATCTCTTTAATATTTGCATTGCTTTAATCATTGTTTATTTTGCTATATTTGTTTGCTATATTAAACGGTTTTTTAAAAAATTTTAAAAATTATTATTAATTTTTTAAGACCCAATTCACCCACCTCTTGGATTGCATAGAACTAACAATTGGTATCAAAACTTGCGCTCTTATTTTTTACTGAACCGTTTAAGAGTTTATATGGCAACCACTAGCATCGGATTTAACCAATCCAAAGGTCAGTCGACCAATAGACCTCCCTTGTTCAATGGAACAAATTACAATTATTGGAATGCTAGAATGAGAATCTATATTCAAGCCATAGACTACGATCTTTGGCAGGTTATCATTAATGGACCCAAAAAACCTACCAAAATTGTTAAAGGGGCTTCTATCCCTAAACCAGAAGCTGGATGGACTGAAAATTATATTTTAGAGATTCAAAAAAATGCTAAGGTTATGAATCTCCTATATTGCTCACTTGACCTAAATGAGTTCAATAGGATCTCTACATGTGACACCGCAAGAAAAATATAAGATAGACTTGAAGTTACCCATGAGGGTACTAACCAAGTGAAAGTGTCCAAAATAAGCTTGGTTGTGCATAACTATGAGTTATTTAAAATGAAGCATGATGAAACCATATATGATATGTTTACTCGCTTCACTAACATTATTAATGGACTAAAATCTCTTGGAAAGATTTATATAAATGCAGAAATGGTAAGAAAAACTCTTAGGTGCATGCCTAAGAGTTGGGAAGCTAAGATCACAGCTATCCAAGAAGCCAAAGACCTCAACACGCTCAGTCTAAAAGAATTTCTTGGATCTCTCATGACCTACAAGATGAACATAAAGATGGACGATGAGGATGACAACAAGAAAAAGAAAGGCATCGCCTTTAAGTCCTCAACTCGTGACGAAAAATCCGATAAAGATTCCTCAAGTGATGAGAACGAAGACATGGCCCTTATCACAAAGAAATTCAAGCGATTTTTTAGAAATAAAAAACGAGGAGGAAGAAAGTTCTTCAAGAATGAAGGACACCGAGGTGAGCCTACCAAATTCAAAGGCGACTCTAGCAAATTAAAAAATGACTACAAGAAAGAAGTGTTAGCCCAAGAGCATTGTATTTTGATTTCGATAATTTTTATAATTCATTTTCTAAGAATAAATGGGTTTAAAATGATAATATTTTATATTTCTAAAAAGAAAGTGTTAACACATTTTGATCAATTAAGTTGACACTTTTAGCCAAAAAAAATGACTTGTCTCTCAAAATGATTAAAATACTTAAGTATTCTTGCATGAGAATATTTTGTGTTGAACCCAATTGAAAATTAAGTCAAACACTTTTAAGGCAAAATGTACTTGAAACATATCAAGTGTATCAACACCTATTGAATAAATGGTTTGACACCCTAATAGTTTCATGAAGTCACTTTCAGGTATCAAAATTTAGTGTCGACACAAACAAGTTTTGTGTCAATACAAAAGAGCCGAAGCTCTCAGGACTCAAAATGAGTCGACACAAATAAGTTTTGTATCGACACAAAAGTGCTTCACACTTTTGGTATCCAGAATTTTGGGTCGACACAAATGAAAATTGTGTCGACACAAAAGAACCGAGGTCATCTGCAGATTTTGGGTGTCGACACAAATGAGAAGATGAGTCGACACAAAAGTTCCGAGGCAACCAGAAGAATTTTGGTGTCGACACCAAAGTCCAAATGTGTCGACACAAATATACCGAGGCTTCTTGTAGAATTTAATGTCGACACTAAAGGCAAGTTGAGTGGACACAAAATGCCTCCTCTAGAGGCTGAAGTTTCAAAATGAGTCGACACTAGATCCAAATGTGTCGACACCGTTGTGTTGGTGAGAAAGCTTGCAGAAATTGTGTCGGCTCTTCAGAAGATTTGTGTCGACCCATTCACTTGAAGATCTTTGCCCTAGATACTTTGTGTCAATACCAAAGGCTTTTGTGTCGACACCGGTGACGAAATTTCAAATTCGCGACAGACCTCAACGGTTGGATTTCTGGCATTTATTGCTCTCACCTACCTCCAACGGTCATGAATGATCAAGTGTTTATATAAGGAGTAACTTCTTAGTATTTAAAAAAACTAGGGACTTACAATCACTATTCTATTACTTGAATCAAACTTAGAATCATCAAGCTCACATTTATTGCTGAAGCTCCAGCTCTTGTTCCTCAGCTCTCTTTACTTTCTCATTTATTGTAAATTATTTTTATAAAGAGGGTGAGTGTTCCTCATTAATACACTTCATTTATTGTATTCAAGGGAGAGTCACCCTTTATCCTTTAGGTGAGTGAGTGAATCTCATCAAAGAAGAGTTCAAGAGATATTAGAAAAAAAATAGAGGCATATTTTTATAGAATCTTCTTAAAGCTGTGTTAGGCTTTTGAATGTGCCCATAAACATTCGGATAGCTCAAGTAAAGTCTTGAAGTTGTAAAGATTTGAAATGCGCCCGTGAAGCATTCTCTATAGTGAAAATACTCAAGGGATAACTTGAGGAGTGGACGTAGGTTTGGAAGAAGTCGAACCACTATAAAATCTTTGGTGTCTTGTTCTATCTCTCTATCCCTAACCTCTTTAATATTTGCTTTGCCTTGATTCTTCTTATCTTGCTTTATTTGTTTGAAATATTAAAAGGTTTTCAAAAAAATTTTAAAATTCTTATTTAATTTTTTAAAATCTAATTCATCCCCCTCTTGGGTTGCATAGAACTAACAATTGGTATCAGAGTTTGAGCTCTTGTTTTTTACTTAACAGTCTAAGAGTTTTTATGGCAACCACTAGTATGAGACCTATTCAATCCGAAGGTTAGTCGACCAATAGACCACCCTTGTTCAATGGAATAAATTATAATTATTGGAAAGCTAGAATGAGAATCTACATTCAAGCCGTAGATTATGACCTTTGGCGGGTTATTATTAATGGACCTAAAAGACCTTCCAAAATCGTTGAAGGGACTTCCGTCCCTAAACTTGAGGCTGAATGGATTGAAAATGATATTAAGAAAATTCAAAAGAACGCTAAAGTCATGAATCTCCTATTTTGCTCATTTGACCCAAATGAGTTCAATAGGATCTCTACATGTGACATCACAAAAGAAATATAGAATAGACTCGAAGTTACCCATGAGGGTATAAATCAAGTGAAAGAGTCCAAAATTAGTCTGCTTGTGTATAACTATGAATTATTCAAAATGAAGTATGATGAAACCATTTCTGATATGTTTACTCGCTTCACTGACATTATTAATGGACTTAAATCTCTTAGCAAGATTTATACAATTGCAGAAATGGTGAACAAAATTCTTAGGTGCATGCCTAAGAGTTGGGAAGCAAAGGTCACAGCTATTCAAGAAGCCAAAGACCTAAATAGGCTTAGTCTAGAAAAATTTCTTGGTTCTCTCATGACTCATGAGATGAACATAAATATGGACGATGAGGATGACAACAAAAAGAAGAAAGGCATCGCCTTCAAATCCTCAACACATGACAAAGAATCTTAGGAAGACTCCTAAAGTGATGAGAATGAAGAGATGACCCTCATCACAAAAGAATTTAAAAGGTTTCTTAGAAATAAGAAACAAGGGAAAAGAAAGTTCTTCAAGAAGGAAGGATATCGAGGCTAGCCTATCAAATTCAAAGACAACTCAAGCAAATTCAAAAACGATTTCAAGAAAGAAGAAATCACCTGCTATGAGTGTAAAAAGCCTGGACACGTCAATACTGAATGTCCTTAGCTCAAAAAGCAATTCAAAAAGGGCTTCAAGAAAGCCATGATAGCAGTATGGGGCGAGAGCGATGACAGCAGCTCTGAGAATGAAAAGGAAGAAAATAAAGTAGCTAATTTATGCCTCATGGCTAGAGAAGATGATGAGGTAACTCCTGACCTTTTTTCCTTAGATAAATTGCAAAGCGCATTTGAAGATTTGCATGATGAGAAAAATGGGTGCAAAGAATTCTATTTTAAAAAAATTAGTTCTTTTCTCCTCAACTAAAATTGAGTCCTTGAAAAGTGAAAAATCTATTTCGTCTAAACAAATCTTTATTTTGAAGGATGAAAACAAAGTTTAGAGTGAAAAAGTTAAGGACCTTACAAAAATCATTTACGAGTTTACTCAAGTAAAAAACAATTTAGATAAATTTCTTAGCATGCAAAAATATGTTTTTGACAAAGTTAGGATTGGATATAAACTCAAAAAGAAACAAAAGTCCTTAAGTAACATTTTTATTAAAGTATCCTCTAATCATACAAATGTCACATGTTTTCACTGTTATGAGTATGGACACACTGTTACACACTGTCCACACAGAAAACTCTCAAATATTTATGTCAAGAAGGCTTGGGTTCCTAAAGAAACACACTCTCAAGAAACTAACACCAAAGAACCCAAGAAAATTTGGGTACCAAAAATCAAAACTTAATTCTCCTTACAGGTATGTCTCAAATCCTCATTCAATGAGGGGATGTGGTATCTCGATAGCGCTTGCTCAAGACACATGATAGGCGACCAATCGATGTTTGCATCTCTCAAACCAAAAGATGGTGAATTTGTGACTTTTGGAGACAATAGCAAAGAAAAAATCATAGGAATTTGCTGTATTGGTAAAATTCTTTTCCCTTCTATTGAAAATATTTTGTTTGTTGATGGTTTGAAATATAACCTTCTTAGTATAAGCAAACTTTGTGACAAAGGGTACAAAATTGTGTTTGATCATACTAAGTGTATTATTGAAGATTCAACCAATAACAAAGTTATTTTTGAAAGTCATAGGCATGAAAATGTTTATACATTTACTCTAAATGATCTTTTCAAGAATGACATCAAGTGCTTAGCCGCCTTGAGTGATAATAGTTGGTTGTGGCATAGAAGGCTTGGACATACACACATGAACTTAATTTCCAAACTTTTGAAAAAGGAATTGTTGATTGGGTTACCCCAAATCAAATTTTAAAAAGACAAAGTGTGTGATGCATGTTAACAAAGAAAACTAGTTAGAAGTTTTTTTACTACAAAAATGAGATTTCAACTTCTAGGCCATTACAACTATTGCACATGGATTTATTTGGTTCAACATGGACTTTAAGCCTTGGAGGCAAGAGATATGCCTTTGTTATTATTGATGACTTCTCTAGATACACTTGGGTGTTATTCTTAGCTAATAAGGATGAAACCTTTGTCTCTTTTGTAAAACTGTCTCAGAGAGTTCAAAATGAAAAAGATTTTTCAATCACAAGTATTCGAAGTGATCATGGTAGAGAATTTGAAAACAAAGATTTTAAAAGGTTTTGTGATGAAAATGGTATTAACCATAACTTCTCTGCTCCTATAATTCCTCAACAAAATAGAGTTGTTGAGATAAAGAATAGGACATTGGAAGAAATTGCTAGAACTATGCTCTGTAAAAATAATCTATCAAGATACTTTTGGACCGAGACTGTCAACATTACTTGTTTTATCATAAACAGAGTTATGATACGAGCTTCTCTCAAGAAAATTTCATATGAGCTATGAAATGGAAGAAAACCTAATATTAGTTATTTTTTCGCTTTCGGGTGCAAATGTTTTATTTTAAATAACAATAAAGAACTTTTGGACAAGTTCGACGCAAAATCTAATGATGGTATTTTTCTAAAATATTATATATCTAGTAAAGCATGTAGAGTGCTCAACAAAAGGACCCTAATTGTTGAAGAATCTATACATGTTATTTTTTATGAAGCTGACCTTGGTTCTTCAAAGGATTTTTGTGAAGATAACTTGTTAGACATAGAAAAAGGCGTTAAAGATATCTTCATCAAAGAAAAGGAAGAGCCAAATCAAGAGAAAGCTGCAAATTCTCAACAAAATACAATCTAACAAGTTGTTGAATCTGCAAATCCAAAAAATTCAGACCTACCTAAAGAGTGGAGATATGCTCATGGTCACCTGAAAGATTTTATCATTGGTGATTCATCGCAAGGCATCAAAACTCGATCTTCTCTATATAATATTTGTGACAATTTAGCATTCCTTTTCCAGACTGAACCAAAACATTTTGAAGAAGTCGAAAATAAGGAGTTTTGGACCTTGGCTATGCAAGAAGAGCTAAATCAATTTGAAAGAAACAAGGTTTGGATTTTAGTCCCAAGACCTAAGGAACACTCCATCATCGGTACAAAATGGATTTTTAGAAATAAAATGGATGAGAATTGAGTGGTTCTTATGAACAAAGCTCGATTGATAGCCTAAGGTTACAATCAAGAAGAAGGCATCGATTTTGATGAAACTTTTGTTCCTGTGGCTAGGCTTGAAGCCATTAGGATGTTGCTTGCTTTTGCATGTTTTAAAATTTTCAAACTCAATCAAATGGATGTCAAAAGTGCCTTTTTAAATGGTTTATCTCGGAGGACGTTTTTGTGAAACAACTTCCTAGCTTTGAAAATTCAAAATTTTCAAATCATGTTTACAAACTTACCAAAGTTCTCTATGGTTTAAAGTAAGCACCTAGAGCATGGTATGAAAGGCTCAGTAAATTCTTGATTGAAAATGAGTTTTCAAGAGAAAAAATCAATACTACTCTTTTCATCAAGTCTCAAGGAAATGGCATACTAGTTGTACAAATTTATGTAGATGATATAATTTTTTGTGCAACTAACGAATCTCTTTGCAAAGATTTTGCTAAGTG
>JAULJZ010151543.1:0-30247 GCA_032270985.1 Heliamphora pulchella | reverse complement strand
TATTTATACTAAACACAAAGGAACACCATTACATCCATATACCCCCACACACATAATTATAACTATAATAAGCTACCACTAATAATAACAATAATAAGAATTATAGGCTACTACTAACATCGTTCAGATAATACACGTGAATATTTTCATACCTCTTTATCTCAATTCTTTGATGATAATGGTATTATTCACGAATCATCTTGTGCTCATGCTCGACAACAAAATAGAGTTGCTGAGCGCAAGTTGCGTCGTTTTTTGGAAGTTACTAGAGCTCTTTTATTTCAAATGCATGTCCCTAAACATTTTTGGAGTGATGCTGTTCTTCCTGCATGTTATCTTGTTAATCGTCTACCTTCTACGGTTTTGGGTGGTCAAATTCCTCGTATAGTGTTATTTTCGACTCGTCCCCTTTTTTCTTTACCTCCTAAGATATTTGGGTGTACCTGCTATGTTCATATCTTAGATCCTGGTAAGGAAAAATTGAATCTTAGGTCTGTTAAGTGTGTTTTCCTGGGATATTCTTGAACGCAACGCGGCTACAAGTGTTATTCTCCCACACTTCGTCGCCACTTTGTCTGTGCCGATGTTACTTTTCATGAATCTTCGTCCTTCTTTTCTTCTCCTAACTCTTGTGCTCCCTCACCGTGTCTCCCTTGTCTCGTCCCTTCGTCTCCAGTTCCTTTTGTGCCGCCATTACAGGTGTATGCTCGTTGTCCCAAGCTTTCGTTTGCTCCTCCGGTGCCTCCAGCATCTTCTTCCGTATCGCGAGATTCGTTTGGTCCTTCTACCGTTGTTGCGCCATTCAACCCTGAGTCACTTCCTATTGCCCTTCGCAATGGTAGACGTAGTTGTACATCTCATCCCATTGCTCAGTTCATCTCTTCTGATCATTTATCTTCATCACTTCGTGCTTTTACTACTTCAGTTTCTTCTATACGTGTTCCGGATTCTGTTCAGGAGACTTTATCTCTTTCGGGTTGGAGGACAACTATGGAAGATAAGATGTCTGCTCTTCTTGACAAAGATACTTGGCAATTGGTGCCTCTTCCCTCTGGAAAAGCCACCTTTAGTTGTCGTTGGGTTTTCACTGTGAAATATCATCATGATGGTTCTGTTGAGCATTTCAAGGCTCGTCTTGTTGCTAAAGGGTATACACAGACTTATGGCGTCGACTATGCTGAGACCTTTTCACCCATGGCTAAAATTGTTTTAGTTCGGATTCTTATCTCGCTTGCTACCAATCTTGGGTGGCCATTATTTCAGTTAGATGCCAAGAATGCATTCCTTCATGGTGATCTCCATGGAGAAGTTTACATGGAGCAACCTCTTGGATTTATTGCTCAGGGTGAGCTTACTCAGGTATGTAGACTTTAGAAAGCAATTTACGGCCTTAAATAATCACCTAGAGCTTGGTTTGGAAAGTTTAGTGACGCAATGTTGAAACTTGGAATGTGTCGTTGCCAGTTAGATCATTCTGTTTTCTCCCTCACATCTGAGAGAGAAAAAATCTTATTGATTATGTAGATGACATTATTATTACTGGCAATGATGAGAAAGGAATTGCTGAGTTAAAAACCTTTTTTCAAAGTCAGTTTCATGCTAAAGACTTGGGAAAATTTAGGTACTTGGGTATTGAAGTACCCCAGTCTAATGATGGAATTAGTTTGTCACAAAGGAAATATACAATGGATATTTTGATGGAGATATGTTTATTGGGGTCGAAACCAATAGAGACACCTATGGATCCTAATGTTAAGCTGTGCATTGATGAGGGGGAGTTATTATCTGGCCCTGATCGGTATCGTCGCCTGGTTGGTAAGCTAAACTATCTTACTATTACCCGTCCAGACATTTCATTTACTGTTAGTGTGGTTAGTCAATATATATCAGCTCCTCTTCCACATTGGGAAACAACCATTAGAATAGTAAAGTATCTTAAGGCTCATCTAGGTTGTGACCTGCTTTACCAAGCCAATGGTCACTTGCGTGTTGAGGCTTTTACATATTCAGAATGGGCAGGAGCTCCATTAGACAGAAGATCTACAACAGGATATTGTACCTTTTTGGGTGGCAATCTTATTAGTTGGAAAAGTAAGAAGCAAACAATTGTTGCAAGGTCTAGTGTAGGAGCCGAATATAGAGCTATGGTCCATACCACATGTGAGATCATGTGGATTAAACACTTTCTGGAAGAAATAGCTGTTGATGTGCAATCTGTATTTTACCTCAAATTCAGTCTTCTGTGAGGGCTTGTTTGATGGCCATTGTAGGAGGTGGGATTGGATCCCCAATTCGGTGACTCTGTTTATCCCATGTTTGCTTTCCCGATCATTTGTGCTGGACTAACAGTTCGGTCGGACTATTAATTCTATCCGGAGTCCACTTTCATAATATCCCATCTAACATGTTACTGGTAATCCAGTTTGGGTTGATTCAATTTTTGAGGACGGTTTTACCCTCGTAATCCAGCAACGATGCACATTTGGGTCCATCTTCCGTTTTCTTCGTCAACAACAATGAGTCGGGTCCTCTCAGACATTCCAAATTCGTCTTCTGTTTTCCGTCTTCTTCTGTCTTCCGTATTGGGTCTTCTCCTTGGACTCTGGAGCATCCAACGTAAACCCTAGCAGACGATCCGCTCATCATCGTCGGCGACGGTGGATTTCGAGTTTAATTCGTGTTTGCTCCTCTTCCGAAACTTCATCGGAATCGAATTTCGAGTTTAATTCTTGTTGTTTGCAATGGAGAAATAGTAGTCGCCTTGCTGAATGACATAAGAGGAGTTCGATTGGTAGCAGTAGAATTGATTGTTGGAATAAGAGCAATTGACCGGGACGAGAACCATAGTGTCGGTGGCGAAGGTGGCGTTGTCAGTGACGGAGTTGAGCTGAGAGAGGTAGGAGGGGTCGGTGGAAAGTAGCTGAGAGATGGAGGAAACAATGGTGTATGGGAAGACATATTTGTAGGGGTAATTTTGAAAATTCATAAATTTAATCCTATCCTATATTATTCAATCATACCCAAATCAAACACGAGTTTGTCTAGTTCATTACCTAATCTTACCTAAATCAAACATGAGAAAACTACTACTACCTCATTAGTAATTCCACCTCATTATCAATCCATACACTAATCCCACTTCATTATTAATTCTGTTAAACTTACATCGGTTATCAAACGGGTCCTGAGAGAACAAAACATATTGAGGTCGATTGTCATCTAGTTCGAGAAAAGGTATAAAGTGGTGTGATAGCTACTCCCTATGTAGCTACAAGCATGCAGTTTGCTGATATTTTCACTAAATTTTTGTGCAAACCGCGATTAGAGTTGCTATGTAACAAGCTGGGTCTATGTTATATATATTATCTAGCTTGAGGGGGAGTGTTAGGGATTATTTGGTAATATATATTTAGTAGATGTGGGCAGAATAGTCGTTGTAGTATTTTTCCTTTCCTATATATATTAATAATACGTATTGGGGTTAATTCAACACCCTACTTTTATCTCAACAAACTTCTTCTTGTTGATTGCTTTAGGGAAGGGACCCACTATGTCCGGCCCCCATTGCGGAAAGGGCCAAGGGCTAGTTAGGGGATTCAACTCTCTTGCTAGCTGAGGAATAGAGGTGCGAACTTTTGGCATTTTCCACATTTTTTCATATATTGTTGAGCGTCATTTTTCATGTAGGGCCACCAATAGCCTTGAAAGATTGCTCTGTGGGATATGGATCGACTACCAGTATGGCTTCCACAGATTCCTTTGTGAATTTCGTAGAGGAGGTCCTCCATGAAGCTGGGGTGTACACACAGAAGGTAAGGACCGGTGTAGGAGCGTCGGTACAGTTTGTCAGGTTGGATGGAAGGGACTCCTCTTGGCAAATCTCTATGCTCGTTCTTGGTAGGAATTTTCACGACCACCGTTCTTTTTGTGCTAGACTCTGTTGCCGAAGGTAGGTTTGCTAGTGTGGCTGTTGGCTCGACTTTCCTGCTCAAGCTTTACTGCTTGAACCGCTTCAAGGCTTCCTTGGGTTTATCCACATATCTGGCTATTTAGTAGTCCTTGGCCTCGTATACCCCCATCAGTTAAGTGACAACAAGTTGGGAATCGCTGACAACTTCCAAATTCTCTATTCTCAACTTCTACGCCGCCTGTAGTTCGGCCTACTAATGCCTCGTATTCAGTCTTCTTGTTGGAGGTGTTGAAACCGAGCTTCAATGCTTGCTCGAGGATCATCCCATCTGGGGAGGTGAGGACTATCCCGGTCCTGCCCTTGCCCTTTCCCCTCTGTTATTGGACGCCCTATCAACCTGTAATTTCCACGTTCCATTGGAGGGCATGTTCAATGCCTCGAGGAATGGTTCTTCACCCAGGTTGGTTGGACCCTCTCCTGATGGTAATTCGGCCATTGGGAATTCGGCGATGAAATTGCCCAACTCCTGTGCTTTGATGGCGATCCTTGGTTGAAAGTGGATGTCGGGCTCTCTCAGCTCGATGGCTCATCCTAGTTAAGCCTTGTCGAGCAGCGCTCGTAGGGGATACTTGATTAGAACGACTATGGTGTGCGCTTGGAAATAATGTTGCAGCTTTCTTGACGCGATGACCAAGGTGCATGCCAACTTTTTCAGGGGTAGGTACCTTGTTTGGAGCCAGTGCCGAGTTAGTACATTTGTCATTGTTGCTTCTTTTCCCTTATTAAAATTGTGTTGACTGCATGTCGAGATACGACTAGGTATAGGAATAAGGTTTCTCCTTCCACTGGGGTGGACAACAGAGAGGGCTCGGTTAGATTGCCCTTGAGCACCTACAAGGCCTGATCGCACTCCTCTGTCCAGTTGAACTTGGTGCCCATCTTTAGCACTTGGAAGAAAGGTCGGCATTTATTTGGAGCTCGGCTTATGAATCTGTTCGATGCTCTAGCCGGTCAATTTTTGCACCTCTTTTATTGTGCTCGGCCTTTGAATGGCTTGCATGGCCTGGATTTGATCGGGGTTGGCCTCTATGCCGTGATTGGTGACTAAGAACATGAGAAACTTTCTCGATCCCGCTCAAAAAGTGCACTTGGTAGCATTAAGCTGAAGTTTATGCACCTTAAGAATGTCAAAGATTCCTTACAGGTTGCCGACGTGGTCTTTGCTTTTCTAGATTTGACCACCATGTCGTCGATGTAGGCTTCCATAGTTTTTCGCAAGATGCTGTTGAACATTTTAGTTATCATTCTTTGGAAAGTGACTCCAGCGTTCTTAAGTTCGAACGGCGTAACTTTGTAGCAGTATGTCTCTCTAGGGGTAATGAAAGTTGTTTTCTCCTGATCGGTGTCGAGCATGGCAATCTGATGGCCGCCACGGTATGCGTCCAAAAAACTCATCTGTTAGTGCCCCACATTGGAATCCACCAGCTGGTCAATCTTTGGAAGGAGGAAATTATCCTTGGGGCAAGCTTTATAGAGGCTGCTGAAGTCTACAGACACCCTCCACCTGTTGTTCTTCTTCTTAACCTCAACGGTATTGGATAACCAATCAGGGTATTGAACTTCCTTGATGGCACTCGCCTCTAATAGCTTGTTGACTTCCTCTATCATCGCTTCAGTGTGACGTGGGGCTGAGCGTATGCTGCGTTGCTTCACCGGCCTATGAGCTGGGTTGACATTTAGGGCATGGTGGATGAACGCTGGGTCAATTTCGGGCATGTCGTAAGGTGTCTACGAAAATTCCTTGATATTGTTTTTCATCAATTAGAGCATTTTGGTTTTCTCGTCCTCGGCCATGGTGGATCCAAGCAAGTAAAACCTCTATAGATCTTCAGGATTGAGCGGGATAAACTCTAGGTCTTCGATGGCCTTATCCTTAACCTCTCCTGCAACATTTTTGAGGACGAGTTGATCTGGGACTTCAATCACCCGTACTTGCTTGGTGGAATGGTCGGTCTTGATCGCTGCAATAAAACACTATTTGGAGGTGACTTGGTCTCCACGTATCACTTCTACTACATCTTTGATAGGGTACTTCAACATCTAGTGGTACGTTGAGGCGACACGATCGTCCCACGATGGCATTATAAGCTATCGGCATGTCCACGACGAGGAAGTTAGTCAGGATCTCAATCGTTTAGGACCTGATGGATGCAACCACCTGTCCCAAGGGCCATACCGGCTGTGAGTTGAAACCTATGGGGGGGGGGGGGGGGGGGTATCTAGGTGGACCAGGGGAGCTTGGCCAAAATTATGCATTACGAACTCTTTAAGAAGCTCAGCCTAAGGGAATCCTAGGAGGTACAGGGAGATTACTAGAGCATTATTATGCGGGTGTTGGATTCTCTCTGAATCTTCCTCGGTGAAAGAGATTCATTCAACTCTAGGCCCAGCTCTAGTCCTCTTGCTCGCAGACTCAACTTTTGTGACTGCCTTCATGTGGTGTATCTTCTGTGTTTGGCCTTGAATTACTTTCTTCTGACTTGGGTCCACTAGGTCGTGGATCATGTTGATGTCTCCTCAGTGGGGGGCTCGGGGTGGTCGTTCAGCTTGGGGGCCTCAACTGGTTTTTGTCTAGTGGCATCAAGATCAATGAATTCCCCGAGGTGCCTTTGCTTGACTATATCCTTCAAATGTTGCTTGACTGCCTTGCATTCCTCTGTCTTGTACCCTTCCTCTTTGTGGTACGAGCATCTCCATTTGATCCTCTTTTTTATGGCTGCGTTGATGACTTCTTTGGACATCCTCGGGGCCAAGCGAAGTAGAGCCTATCCTTGGTCTGGGGAGGATCTTTGTAGATTGGCTCCTTGAAAATTGTATTCACCGCCTCTCTAGGGTTTGGAACCATGGCCTCTAATTTGATTAGGCCCCAGGGCTGTCCCTCCTTGACTTCTTGTTCGGCCTTGTAGGACTTGAGCCTCCCTTTCCTCCTTCCACATGGCCGACGTCCTCTTCCAACCTCAAGTATTAGTCTAGCCTAGTTACGAGGTTTGGGATGTCCTTTGGGCAGCTTCTTGGCAAGGGAAACTCGTAGCTTGCTCCCCGGTATGAGGCCGTGCTTGAATGATGCGGCGGCCAACTCTTCGTTGCAGTGCTCGATGCCATTGTACGTTTTTCAGTACCTTCGCGTGTACTCTAGTAGGGGCTCCTTTCCTCTTTCTCAATGTCAAGCGGGATCGATCTCTTTGGGGATTTTCGTGTTAGAGACGAAGTGTGCCACATCTTTTGGACGGGTCTTGCCAACTCGTCACTGACCTAGGGGGAAGCCAATCAAACCACCGTAGTCCGGTTTACCCAGGCTTGATGGAAACACCTTGCACATCAATGCGTCATTACCACTCCACAGGGTCATCATCTCCCTATATTGACTTATGTGCGAGTGGGGGTTTGATCATCCATCGTAGGAATTGAACTTTGGCGTGTCGAAGCTACTCGGTGGCTCTATCATCTCTATGTGCTTGACGAATGGGGATATGATCATCCTTTCTTGATAGCTCGGCTTGATGTGGGCCAACCTCATCTTAGCCTCTGGGAGGTGAGGGTGCCCTTGCCTTTCTGAGAGCTATTCTCGTCGGTCCATGCTGGTATGAATGATGGACCGAGCTCTTTCACCTCTCCTCGGTAGTCTTCCGCTAGTCCCTTCCTTTGTGTGGGTATAACTGCTCCCCTCGTCGCTTGAACTCGAATGGCCCGAGGTGAGCTCTTTCACTATTTGCTCAACCTCATGGTCCATTTCTGGCCTCACTGAACTTGGACCTGTTGGTCCGTTGCCCAGTGGACTTGAGACTCTCCATGAAGGGATGATCTTTTTACCAGAACTGGTGTCTCAAGCTTTTTGTTCTTTAGGGCGACTCTGAGCTTTATAATCTCCATTCCCATTGCATAGAGAGTTGCCTCTTTGGTAAGATCATCCTCGGGGACCTTGGGGTCTCGAGGAGGGGTTGTTTCTCTGTCCGTCTCCCATGTTGGCAAGATGAACGATGGTTTCTAGGGCTCTGCTTCGCGTGGTCGTCTCCAACGGACACCAACTTTGAGGGGGTTGCCATGAAAGGCTCCTTGTAACGTTTTTGCTTGCCTTTCCCACAGATGGCACCAAATCTATGAGGTAGAACCGTAGAGGTGTGATATCAATGACGGGTTAGGACCTGTCCTATGGAGACTCTGAACGAACCTAGATTCCCAGCACAAGGTGGCAACCGTGAACTGACCAGTAGCAAGTGTTGGAACTCAGAATCCACTTCGACGGTTAAGTTAACGTATACTTGATTGGGGAATGAGAATATGTAGAGAATGAAAATGGATAGACTTTTTGCTATAGAATGTTGTGTGTACCTCAATGGCTTAGATTTTGCCTCCTTTCATAGGGCTTAGAAGATATACCCCTTTTTGGGGCTCATGATGGACTGAATCCCATCACGAGTCTTACCCTGCAGGTGGGTAAGTCAAACCCATATGACCTGAGATGATGTGTGGCAGCGGGCTCGCAGATCCGGTCCAATCGCCATTAATGCAAATAGATTGGCCACGCTATCCTCATTAATGCTTGGAGCTCGGCCACGCTACCATCATTAATGAAGTCAGCTCAGCTTCAGTGGTGGTAGTCATGCTTGAGATGGAAACTCGGCCACACCATTCTCTACTTGGCCCAATTCGGATATTGTGACCCATCCTTGTGGTCCTTTTCTTGTTGCCCGTTTGGTACGGCCTCCTGCTCTGTACCCATTGGGCTAATGTGCTTCCGACCCAAGCTAAATTTGGTCACCTTCACTAATGATAATGCAAATTTTACAAACTTTGTAACTGGAATCCCATACTGCATACTTCGATGCCTTTGATTGCTTTTAGCCTTTTACCCAGCATAGTACTAGTTTTTAAGTCATTGACTAAAAGCAAGAAGATGGATTCAATTATAATCCATGCAAGTATTTATCCATTCTTTCTCGCATTGTTCTGTCCTTTTGAAACCTTGGCATTGCTCGCTTTCTTGTAATGCCTTAACAAATGCTAATCCGCAAGATTTGAACCATACATAAAGTTTGAAGCCGTTTCTAAAGGCTAAAGTGCAAGCGTGTTCCCCCAAGCGAGCTTATCGGTGTAAACAAAAGAACGGACCCTTACTGCTCCAAGGTCGGACATATTCCGACTTTAGCAAGGTAGGCGAAAGTGAGTACAGAACGTATCTAACTTTACGGTAGGTTTAGTAATAGCAAAGGAGATCAAATATATTGACTAGAAAGAGAGATAGAGAGAGATAGAGAGTTTCTAATCCAAGAGCCAGCGAGAGTGCAAGCCCTAAAGAAAACATTAAAGCTTGAGGAACCTTTTAGCACCAAGAAGAATGCACACAAATTAAATAAAAAAAGTTTGTTGGACATTAAAGAATTCCATCCTTCTTTACTGATGTAGGGAAGTGTATCGGCTAGAAGGAACATTGGCACCAAAATTTACAAACTTGCTTGAATTAGAGATACTCTCTCTAATATCAAACACGAATAAGAGAATTCTCTAAAATTCTGATTAATCAACAACTGATTTGTCCTAAGGCGTACATCACGAATTTATAGTAAAAGACAACTTACCCGTACTAGGAAATAACCTAAGAAAAGGCAACACTTGCCGGTCAAGATAAAAATAAAATAAAATAAAATTGAGAAATTACCAAAAACAGAAAGATTTGAGTTAGGCTCAACTTTAGAAACTAGAATAAAATATAAGATTGCTGGAAAAAATCTAGACTTAAACGGATTTGGGAAGCTCTTAGAATTGGCAAGTTAAATCTTTTCTAAAACAACAAATTTGATGTTTCGAAAGCCTAGACGAAAGAATTTGGCCGAAATCCATCATCAATATTGTGTTGCGATGAGTATTGTCCGTTGGGCCATTTCCGATAGAATATAGGCCTTTTGAGGCCAATTCGCCACTGTCAGATCGCGCCTCTACTATTACTGTTGGATTTTTTAGTGGTCATAAATCCCCATGAACGAAAAGCCGAGTAGCTTTGCGTCATTTATTGACTTTATGGTTGGTTCGTCCTGAGTAAAGCAGTAGCTTGTTGACACCGTTTAGGCGTCAAAAATAGCATTCCCTTCGCTACTCCGAAAAAACCAGTAAAAGGCTATTCCTCCTATGAATGTCGGCGGGAGCCATACATACCAAAAAGGGTATAATTTGATAAGCAAAAACTCGTCGGATTTTAAAATGATTTTAAATAATCTTACATGTTAACATGACTTTAAAATGTTATTCAAAAACTCGTCTAAGATTTATTTCCTCTGGAAACTGCTCAGATAGAAAAGCGCTCAAACCGACTTTATCCATTGTGATGAAGAAAGTACGAGGAAACTTCATTGCAAATCAAACTTGGGTTAAGGTATCAAGAAGATATGAGATAGCCTATGACTTGTAAAGATTTTCAATATACATCGAGTTTAATGTGAAAAATATATAGTTCAAATGTTTACTCAACCTACAGTAAATGCTTAAGTTGATGGAGAGGGTGCAAAGAGTATTGGTATAATCAATATGATGCCTCACTTGTGGCTAGGGCGTGCCTTCCATGGTAGAGTCCATGTCTGACGCTTATAGGATCCCATCTCTTCTTGTTGCACATAGCTTGACATGTACCTCACGTGCGTCTAAAGTGTCCGTCATTTTCGTAGATTTGTAATTTGATACAATTTGAATAAGAGAAATGGGAACCCCTTCTAGATATGCCCAATAGTTGTGGATCGCCTCTTGTTGGACATGCATCTAAAGGTTTCTTGTTATGGTTTTAATTTGTTTAAATTTGGATATGATTTGGGCATTTATGAGTCACACGTGTCTACTGTGAGACATGTGGGTCCCCCTAACCCTGGAAACTCTCAATTGTTTATCAATACCTCTGAACTAATGTACAACATCAATGCTTCTGTTCCCAATGTTTTTCCCAACTTGTGAATGTACATTTGTTATTATCCATTCTATATATAATGGGAGAATAACTGCATGGTGTTCCACTCTTTTTGAAGCTATGTAAATATTTCAAATTTTTATGATTTGATCATTGGATTTTCTGATAATTTCTCCCATGTTGCTAATTACTTCAGTTTCTATAAATGTAAATCAAAGGAGAAAAATGAGACCAACAAATAGGGAATGTGGTAAAGAAAGGGATGAAGCAGAAGGGACGGGAAGCCACAGTTCACTATATATACGGTATAGTGTGTGCACGCACCCACTAGCTATCATAATAGTTAAGTGTCCTTGTTGCGTGCCTTCATGGTTTTTTGGAACTTTCATATCAGCATTTCTGAATTTTCTGGTATTCATATTCCGCCACCTTGTGTGTGCTTCTTGTCACTACTTCATAATTAGGTCATAGAGATGCATGCCTTATAATATTATGAGAAAATGGTTAGGTGTTACTTAAATAAATGTACTATCTAGGAGCACATGGTTAAAAATTTTAAGGAATTGAAAGTTGGGGATAAAAGGAGGTGGATTTGAAGGAAAAATGAAAACAATACTGAAATATCGAAATTCTAATGTTTCCATCAAAATACACCGAAATGGACCGAAACACACCGGAATGGACTGAAACAATGTGTTGTTTGATATTTATTAGGAATATCCAACAATATTTGTTTCTATTTGTTTCTTATGTTGAGAGAGAGAGAGAGAGAGAGAGAACAATACAAATATATTAAACTTATTAGAGAATCTTATCTCTTATACAGTCGGTCCCATGCTAGAAAGGAAGAGGGTCGTGCATTAGGTAGCTGACAATTAGTACGTCAAAAAACCTGTCAAATAGAATATATTTAAGAAATTAGGAAGTAGAAGAAGAGAAATAACAAAAAAAGATAAAACAAGTGTGATTAATAAAATATATTTATTCTTTTTCTGTGTTATTGAAACATACTATTTTTATGAAAATTGATACCAATATTTTTTGTTTTAAAGTATTTGATACTAACATTAATTCAATCCTACTGTAGTTTTCTAGTCTAATACTCTGAAATGAATATATTACCATAAAAATAAACATAAAAATATGCTTTAGATTCTGCTTCCAAATATTTCTTAATGTTTCTAATTTTTTTCTTTGTTTCCATCATGAATCTGAAATGTTTCTGAAGCGTTTATGTTTTTGAGCTGCCTGAAATGATCTACCGAAACGAAATTTTGATCCTTACTCATGTTAGATACTTCCAATGTTTACTATATCCATTTTAACTTGAAATTGATTTTTTTGTAGGAATAATGTTCTCTCTTCTTTCTTTCTTTCTTCCTCTCTCTAAATAAATGTGAATTAAGGACATACATGTTACATGTATTTGGGTGGGGTTTTGAATGTGGGTATGTGTCTAGGTTTCAAAGTCATCTATTTCACATATGTATTAACAGTAACACTAGCAATTACCCGTGCCTAAAGACAATTTGAACATAATTTAATTCTAAAATCAACTTTAAATAATGAATAGTTTTTTTAATATAAGGGTAATAATGTAGTAGAGAATTTTTAATAATCTCACCGTAAACTCTTAATATTACTAAAAAAATGTACAAAATTAATTATATTTTTCGAACTACATGTATGCATATATGTTAAAAATATATTTTTGATGAAAGATAAAGAAAAAAGTTGAATTTAAAGAGAAGTGAGGGAAAAATTAAAATTGTGAGAGAGAGAGAGAGAGAGAAATGTAGGACAAATGCCATGTACAACAACTGTCAACATCAACCATCCTCATTTGTAATATAGACTGAGAGAGACAAATGTAGGACAAATACCATGTACAACAAATGTCAAAATCAATCATCGTTATTTGTAATATAGATTAGGAAAAAGGATAGATTTCATATTTCTCAAATATGTTTTTTTTTCCTTTTGTTGATCTTTTTAATATAAAGAGGTATGCATAAAGCTGGAGTCTTATGTATTCTTATATGGAACATTCAACTATTTTGTCATACTAAATGGGTGCATGTCCAACTTAGCATGCCGGATTCGTAATTCATACCCTTGTTTCTGTCAATTATCTGACACAGGTACTTCACGGATTTGGAAGACGCAATGAAACATACCATTCTTGTGTGAAATTATTTTGAGCCTGTGGTATAATTTCCATGCATGCTTTACAGGATCTGCAGGTTTTGTCTTTGCCACCTGTTCAGAGTACTGCAGCTGTACCAAATGATCCTGCTATTATACAGGCATGTAAAACATAGATTCTAATATGCTTGTATTGTGACACTTCAGATAAACTGATCCCCCTTCATATTAAATATAATATTTTCTGCAGTCTCATTATCCTAACTCAAGGTTGGTGTCTTCAAGTTTTCCATCTGCTAGTGCTGTCCCTGCAACAAATACTGGTTCTAATGCACAGTTGGGACTCCCTAACTCAACCTTCCAAGGCAATCTGCCCCAAAATCAACCTGTGGGAAGCTTACGGTCTAGGGGTTCATTTCCTCCTCCTCCAACTGCAAATGGTAATGGGATTGTTGTGCCAAATGATTTCCCAGCAGCAAATGGTAATGGGAGTGTTGTGCCAAAGTATTTCGCAGTACAAAGTGGGTCCTCAGGGGGAGTTCCTCATTTGCAGCAACAATTTTTGCTCCAATCCCCACAAGATGTGCCAGTGCCTCCTGTGATACAACAGCAGATGCAAAATCTGACCATGAAAACATCTTTATCTAGTGATGCATCGAATTTTGCAGGATTCTCTTGTTCTCCAAGTTTAACCTCCAGCTTGCCTCAGTCATCAGCTCTGCCATCAAGTGTCCCTTTGAGACAGCCTGCTACATTCCCCTCTAAGTTATCACCTAAGCTGATGCCAAATAATGCCTCTAATGCTCTTCCTACTGTGACCCTGGGTTCGAATTCACCATTGGGATCTCCTTTGATGGCTTCTAGTCTTGATCTGAGTCCTGCTATACATCCAATCATGGATAAACCTATATCAGTTCCTTGTCAAGCTATATCTCAATCTATGCCATCTATTGTTGGGTCATCCAGCCCAGTTCACTGTGAGGCATCAATGCCATCTCTATTAACCCCAGGCCAGCTTTTGCAGTCTGGGTCCACAGGAAATTCTTCATCTCATTTGCAGACTGCTCATCAAGAAATAGAAATCGTTCAATCATCTCCATCCGAGTCATTGTCATCAGAATCAGAAAGTGCTATGGATCCTGTATGGCCATTACCATCACCATCTGACAAAAAAGTATGTCGGTCTCTAGCTTTGCCGTGATGATTAACGTTTTTGATTAGGTCTTACATTGTGGATGTTGTGTCTTATTGTGCCTCCGGAATTTCTTACACTTTCATGGTTATTCTTAATTTTTGTTGACACAGCAATCTTAGTTGAAGTGCCTGCAAATATTTTGAGATTTGATCCATGTTTGTTATATGCTGAAATTTAGGGTAAAAGAAACCAAATTGTCTGTTGTAGTTATGAAATGTTAATTAGAAATTTGAAGTTGTTATTTGTTGCTAAAATGCAAATAAAGGAGAGTTGTTTCAGTTGAAGTGCAAAAATTTGAGAACATATGGTTAGAGTAAAAGAATGAGAGAAGAAAGAGAGACCATCTTTACCTCACATCTATTTATATTAAATCACACCACAACAAATTACATAGTACCCTTAAGAAACACATTAAATACTCTAATACTCCCTCTTAAGCTGCAACATAGACGTCAAATGTTCTCAACTTGAAAGATAAGTGTTAGAAAGACGAACGAGCTAAGAGCTTGATGAAGATCTCTCCTAGCTATTTCTTTGAGTGATATAAGGATTGACAATAAACTTTTGCATTAACAAATTTTAGAAAATTGACAATCAACCTTGATATGCTTTATCTGAATGATAAGTTATAGTGCATTGGTAGTCTTCAAGATACTCCATCCAACATCGCTGCCTGATGTTCAAATCTTTCTCTATAAAGAAGTACTTTAAACTCTTTTTTCACTAAATTCCAAATTTCTTACACTACAAATAATGCTGCTACAACTTCAAAGAAAAAACCACCAAATCCAGGTTGTGCATCAGATAATGTTACTACTTTTCCACTTTGCATCAATACACAACCCAAACCTTTTTTTGAAGCGTCACAATACACTGTGTACCTATGAAGCACTGGTACTTCGAAAATGGTGCCGTACAGACACCGAGTACGTCACGAGTACGCACTGGCTACAGGGTACGACATCGGTACGGTACGAATATGGGCTAGGTACTCAGGAAAGTACTAGGTACTTTTTCAATTGTTGGGTACGGCACTAGTACGTTTTACGTACGCCATCAATACGTTTTGGGAACGGTAGCGGTACGTTTTGGGTACGTGAATGATATGTTTGGATTTGTATGAAGCTTTTAAAAATTAAAAGAGTACTAAAGTAAATAATAAGTTATCTCTTTTGATATAAAAATAAATTTGAGTATTAAAAAATATGACTTAGATTCTTTAATTTAATAAAAAAGTTAAAATTGAAAATTTGTGTAAGAAAATACATCTTTTGATACTTTTTCTTAGGGCTTGCCACTGCTGAAAACTTTCAACTCATACGATTGCCGTAGCAATTATCGTCTAGCCCGACATGTATAGCCATTTGCAATCCCAACTAGCAACTGCCAAAGACAGCCTTGGGACGACAATGCTAATATGATTTAATATTTATTTTTTCTTTCATAAGCTAAAAATAATTTTGTATTTAACATATATGTAACGCAATGCTAGAAACTAAAAATAAATAAATAAATTTGCAGCCGTACCACAGTTGTACCCGTACCCTATGTTTTTAGTACCCGTATCGTATTGTATCGTACCGCGTACCCGCACCTGCGCTTCATAGCTGTGTATCTTACGTCTTGTTCTGGAAATGATGAGACTCGGGGTTCTAGTCAACCTAGTCTTAAGTTTTTAAAAAGACTTCTCACAAGTCTCGTCCTATACAAATTTATTTCCTTTCTATGTTAGTCGAGTCATCAGCTTGGCCAACTTAGGAAAATCCTAAATGAATCTTATGTGGTAACTTGCCAATCTTAAGAAACTTTGAATCTCAAACACTAATTTCTGTTTCTTCCATTTCAACACTGCTTCCACTTTAGAAGGGTCATCTGAAATTCCTTTGTTTGACACAACATACCCCAAAAAATGTATTTCCTTCAACCAACCTCAAGTGCTGTTCATGATCCTCATCGGATGGTGAATATACCACAATATCGTCGATGAATATAACGACAAACTCATCCAAGTATGGAGAGTAGATTTTGATCATTAGACTCGTGAATATGGCTGAGGCATTGGTTAACTCAAAGGGCATCAGCACGAACTCATAATGACTGGATGACTTTGATCACTGTTGGAGGAAGGTTCACCTACGGTTAGGCTTCTAACATGCTTGGCCGAAGTAGGATTTTCTCCGGACGTTCCTTCCCATGGAGGGATCTAGATGCTTTGAGGTGGAGGCGTGGAGCTGGAGATTCTTCTTCGTTGAGGCTATTGTAGAAGATGGCATCAGCCATATGGGATTCTTCTAGTTTAAAGGGTTTATCTGACCCTAGGATGGTGACATCGGCCTTCTTGTAGATTGCCTTCATGCATCGATGGTAAGTTGAAGGAATTGCAGCATACCTATGAAGCCAGGTGCGTCCTAAGAGAGCGCGATATGTTGTTTCTGAGTCGGTCACGTGGAACTTGGTGGTGGAGCGAATACTCTCTAGGATCAATTGTAGTTGCACGTGCCCTATTGTTTGTTGACTGTGGTTACCAAACCCAAAGATCTTGATTGGTTGTTTGAAGAGATGGATCACAGGGATAGCTTCTACTTTGAAAGTGGAGTAAGGAATGATACTCAAGGAGGCTCCTCCGTTCATGAATTCCCTCTAGAACTCTACACCATTGATAAATATTGCGACGTACAGGGTTTGTTGCGAGGAAAACATAATTCCTTGTCGGCTTTAGTTAATGTGATTGGAAGTGAGTTTCCTTTCAATATTTTGTGCACAGGTCCAGATACTCCCATGCATTCCTCCCCGTTTTCTTCAGTGATGTGGAGTGTAGCTTTGGTTGCTTGAAATTGAGTTACTTTAGAAAGTCCAAATTGGTCAAAGAACCATTTGAACTTGGTGGAGTTTTGGATGGTGGTGGCTCTCTTCTCCTCAAAGCGTGGGAGGTTGTGCTCTGTCAAGACCTCACATGTTACGAACTCCGCTAGGTTGTGATGGTAGATGGTCATCATTGAAGCATTACGAGTGCCTGAGTGACCACCATCACTGCTTTACCCTTATCCTTGTGTGTGGGTAAGGGATCTCGGTGGATGTCTTTGAGGGAGATCCAAGGCTTCGGCCTTGAGCATCTTTTTGACTAGATGCCTAAGTCCCCATCAATCCTTGGTTGGGTATTGCACCATCCGGTTGTAGATGCAATAGTTCGAATGAGATATATCTCGTCTTGAAACTGGTTTCTTAGCTTTAGGTAATACTGCTTTGTTGTCTTAGACCCATGTATCAAGGACTGCCTGCGGCTCTTCTATTGTTAGTGGGAGGGGAGGGGGCAACACGAACCTAGTCTAATCGTTGCGATCATCACGAGCTCGATTAAAAGAACTGGAGGTGGCGTATATGGAAGGGCCTTATTTGAAACCAAGCCTTCAAGAAGAGAGGGGTTGGTACTGAGGTAGGCGAAGCAGCTCACGATTGGTAGCTCTAATAGTCTCACTCAAATTTTTGGCTGCAAAGCAAAGAGTTGAAAAATCTTGAAAGTTATGATTTACCATGTCAATCTTGTATGCGGAGCTCATCCCTTCGATGCATTGTTTCACTAGCTGGTCTTCACCCACTAGATCCTAAATGTTTACGGCCAGCTCACGAAAACATCACACGCACGCCAGCTCATGAGATGGAAGGTAGTGAGGCATTCCTTCATGTAGAAAAACTTGGCATAAAATTTCTTAAATTCTTCCCATGAAGAGAGAGAGCTTGGGGCCAAGTTGGCGTACCATGAGTAAGCTCTGTCAATAAGGGATTTAGAGAACTCTTGTGCTTGAAATTTTTCTCTCCCCTGTGAACGCTATGGGTGTGTACGAATCACGTGATGTGCTATCCTTCGTATTTCCTCTCAGCCTATCAAAACTGGTGAATTTGGGAGCTACATAACCTCCAGGATAAAGAGAGTTTATGACCCTCATAAGGTATGGAGGCGTTAGTCGAGATGGGGAACATGAGGGACCTTTATTTATTGGAGGAGGGAACGCATATGTTTTTTTCATTTGCTCCAAGGTGAAGTAAGATGCGGAGGAGCTGGGTTGGCTCTGAGGATGAAGAGCAGAGCTGACGCCTTGAGAGAGCTTGGGGGACTCGAAGAGCTGTGGTTGGTGCAGGTTGTCACGTAGGTGGCTGTGGGGTTGCACCCACGCTCCTTTAGAATCCAACTGCCCCTGGGTTTCAGGCCCACCAAGATGGCTAGGTCAACTACTTTAGTGTGGGAGCTTGGTAGCGAGCTAGGTCCCTTTTGCAAGGTGAGTAAAGTTTTCAGGAGAAGATTTTAAGTTTGTTACATATTTGTAAGGTTATTAACCACGACTCAAAGTTGGTCGGTTAAGGTGGGCTGGCTGCTTGTCCTGTTGACCACCGACATGGTGGCCCTTTGAGCAGCCCTGTTGGCCGCCGATGTGGTGGCCCTTTGAGGTCTCTGTGACTTCAAGACTGGCATGAGAATGGTCAATGTTACCGTGTGGTTTTTCTGGCAGACACTACTCTTTCCGAGCAGAGCATAGTATATATGTAAGTATCCGAGATGGGCAAGAATTGTGGAGCTTGGGAAGATGGAATACACTATAGTGGCTCGGGAACCATCGGAGGTTGAGGGCTCAAGTTAGCGTTAGAGAGAGAGAGGGTGGCAGTGGAGAGTCACCGGAGGTAGAAAAACTGGAGATGTTATGGTGTGTTGAGATAATGACATGATCTTTGGAGGGACGGAGTTGACTCTCTTTATAGGCGTCGCCGAGGGAGCATTGAGATCCTCAAGATCCTCAAGACCACTAAGGACGACGGATGCCTCCTTCATATTGGATCTGCACATAGGATTCCAGACCTTGGAGCCTGTAACATGGAGCTGCAGGTGTTTGGTGTAATATATAGGGAGTGATATCATACGATTGAAGGTGACATTTGGGTAGGGGTATGATACTACTTCCCAATCTGCTGGTTGGGTGACTAGCAAGTATGATGAGAGCTTTGAGTTTTTGGGTGTCTTGGCCAATGCCACTCTCTTTATGACTGGTCAACTGAAGTTGCCTTGGAGGCTACTCTATTGATGAACCCCTTGCTCCAGCTTCCATGTCACATGCCTTATTTGGTGCCAAGCGGAGGTGCTTAGGCCCTGCTCCTAGCCTAGGATGCTATGTTGGTGTTGGAAATAATGAGTTACCTCGTTGGCAAGTGAAGTGTGGAGCTAAGCCTCCACGGAGTCTGCTTGTCCGGAGGCAAGCACAAGAGATTGGGGTCTTGTAGGTGATCATGGACCCTGAGCTGCTACGCGGTGGAGAAATAACTGGATGCCCACAGTAACTTAGACGCTTCTTACATTTGAGGGAAACATTAAAAGCATGGGCCCATCCTTGGTAATTAAGCCCATTTAAACGCTTAGATGCAACACATCTAAGCAACTTCTTATGCTTTCGAACTATTAGTTTATCATCTTCATAGCAGATCCCCCCAACAAACAATTTGATCAAATAAGAATGGAGAAAAGTTCTGAAAAGGAGGATACCAAATAAGATCAGGACCAAATTTGTAGCACCAAAACAAATCCTTAGAGTAGAGAAGGCTTTCAACAATACCTGTAAGATACCTGCCTACCAACAAAGTTGAATCAAGTCAGTGAAGGAACCTTAGATTAGACCAAACCGAAGCCAAGACAGATCACCTGTGTGAAATACACAAAAAGCACAATGCCACTCACAAAAACACTTATTGACTGGATTTTTTCGGCAAATGCAAAGTACAGGTCAACTAAAACACCGAAGTAATGCAAAATAGACCGCACCAACAATTTCGGCCCTTATAGCATACATCCTAAGAATAAAAAAACATTGGTCAGGCCTAATTGACAGATCGAAAGAATTCACCCATTAAATCTGAAAAAATATACAAAAGTAGAGAAGGGTCTTCAAATGACTTCAAAATATTTCACAAACATAAGCAAGAGGATCGGGACGAGATCATTGACCACTGTAAACTGCACGGATGCTGATGTTACCTCCTCCAATTTCTGGACTATTAGATGTATTTCTAAGATAAGCTTTGGACGATTTCTGGACTATTAGATGTATTTCTAGAATAAGATTGAGCCTGCGTTTGGGCTAGCTTTTTTTAGTGGCTTTTTGGCTTAAAAACCAAAAAAAAAGCCAACTCGTTTGGCTTAATTAGGCTTTTTCTGGCTTTTTTTACATATTTTTGCATCTACTTTTTTACAAAAAAGCCAAAAAGCCAAAAAGCCTAAAAAAAAGCTAGTCCAAACATAGGCTGAATGTTCTGATATAGAGTTAAAGTGCAAAAAGTTGAGAACTTGTTAAGATGGAGAGGAGAAACTAGAGATAAAAAAAATAGGTTTTGGAGAACATAATGAGCTCCATTTACCTCACATCTATTTATATTACATACAGCACGATACAATTACAATAGTACACCTTAAGACACAAAATATATACTCTCTCAGTTTCCATTGTTGCTGAACACTATTGGATGATAATTTAATTAGTCTGCTGTTAATGATTTTTGGGATTGTTCTTGTCAAAAAAGAAGAAAGAAACAACAAAAAAAAGAGATTTTTGGGATTGTGATAATTCAATATATTTTCCTGAGCAGAATGATGTTGCATTTGGCTTTGCTATGATTTTAAGCTCTCTGCTTTGTAGTTGGAGTTTGTGTCCACGTAGAAGATCAAGATCAAGATAAAGATATCCATGCCTTATCATTCGCATTTTTCCTTTACCCCTGACACACATGTATATATATTTCTCCCTAAGCTTCTGTGCTTCAACCTTTCTGGATTTTGCACAATGCCATGGGGATTGGGAAGTTTCTTTCATGCTTACTGAATTAATTAATTCATTTCTTTTTTGGTGCAAGCATGCCTCCCCACCCCCCTTTGTAATATGGCCTTACTACAGTAATAGGGCATGAGCAAAGAGGGAAGGGGTAATCTATTTCTTTGGTTTAGGTTCTCTGTTTCCGTTCGAATTCCAGATTTAGCCACTGGAGGAAGCTTACAACTTTTCTGTAATTAGTTAATGTTCTTGTATTCTTCGTATCAAACAAAATCAAGTTCACAATCGAACTTTTTTAAGCCTAAGTGCCTTTTTGTTTGTAGTGTCCATCGCTTAATCAACGGAAATGAATTAGATTGACAGATGTGGTTAGTTAATTCGGTACTTGAACTATTGCCATGACTTAATTGGCTTCTTGACATACGTTGTTGACATAATAGATTGCACTTTCTTGGATATTGTGGAACACTTTTGAGATTATGATTACCCATTCATCCATTTCTCATTTGTTTTATAATGTGTATTGAGTGTAAATATCATCATATTGGGAATAAACCTATGTTACATGGACTTGAGTACAAGTTCGGGTGCAAATATGTCTCTTAAACTTCTGATTAATATAATACGGACGTGGCTTGATTCATATTTCTTAAATACTTCTTGTGTTTCTTTTGTGTGTAAAATGGTATTTTACCAAAGCATATCAAATAGCAAACCCTTTTCTGGCACAAAATTAAAAAATATCAATAAACGTAAAAAAAAAAAATTGGGTCCAACAGGATTCGACCCATTTTGGGTCAATCTGTCTTCTCTAGCTCTGAAACAGAATCATGCGATTCACCTTTGATTCACCTCAACTTCGATTTGTCCCACTAGTTCATATCAGAACCTTGCCGAATCGAATTGAATATGATTCCAACAACTAAGTTCATTCATAGTTACAAAGTAAACATCACTGTTTTTACAAAATTGATAGGTACATGTTCAGCAGGCATGGTAGACAAACATCCTATGTCCTCACAAGTGTCTGATATAGGTATTTCAAAAATTTAGGAAGAGTCCATGTAACAAAGGAATAAGCTTAGGTTTTGGGTTTATGTTGTTATGTGCTTAGTAGTCACAAAATTTCAGGAAATATTTTCCTATTTTTTCTTCAATTGGATGCTTATAGAACTTTCTAAACCGTGTATAGTGGTGCATATGGCTTGGGTAATTGTCCTTTTCATTTGATGTTTTGCGGATGTTTATGTGCCTCATGTACTTGATTTTGAATATTTCCTTCTAGTTGAATGGGGCTGCGTTACACTCTCATCATCATGGCAATAAGCATCATGCACAAAGAAGAGGAAAGAGGGTAATCTCTCTCTCTCTCTCTCTCTCTCTCTCTCTCTCTCTGTGTTGTTTATATTTAATTCTTCATTCTTAGAATGCTTCATACCTATAGCTAGTGGTTTCATACTCAAAAGTCATTGGGGTTCTAACACGTGCCTTTTTGCTGGTTATCTTTTTCCTCAGCTGATTGGAACTGCCATATACGGTCATCAAAGTGTGAGGGACCATGCAATGGGAAAAGGAAACTGGGTATCTGTTACTTCTCTTTGAATTTTCAAAATGTCCTCTGTATTGCCAGTTGATTAAGTTTTTATATGTTCACTTCAATATTTGTGTATCCTTTCATAAGCTTCTTGTGGTATTTCTTTTCTTCATCTAGTGCAATGGAGGTGCTTTATGCAGTCATCACAGTTACAGAGGCATTGCAATGGGGAGAGCAAACAGAGGCATTGCAAAGGGGAGAGCAAATGACGTAATTTTCTTCTTCTTCTTAGTGCCAATATTGTTCTGAGTTCTTATAGTTGAATGTCATGGGGGTTTTGATTTGTGACTTCTGCGTATATCCTTCTAGCTTAATGGAGCTGCCTTTCACTCTCATGAAAGTCAAAGAGGCCATTCTCTGGGTAGAAAAAATGGGGTATTTTACTTCCCAAAGTGCTTCATCTTGTTTTCATAGCATGGCTTTTATATTGTTATGTAATTTAATGGGGAGTTAATAATATTAATCTCTTGCTTTTCCTCTATTTAATTATAGCCAAATAAAACTACTGTACACACTCGCCCTGGTGATGGGAGTCATGGACGGGGAAGAGGAACTCAGGTAACTTATTTGTTTTTATTTTTTAATTTCCAGAATATGGAGCATATTTAGACTTTTCAGCCTCCAGGTGTACTGGGGAGTAAATAATATAGTCTTTTACTTTTGGCTGTTTCATTCTAGCCAAATAAAGCTATTGCACGCACCCATCCTGGTGATGGGTGTCATGGACGGGGACGAAGAACTCAGGTAACTTATTTTTAGTTTTTTCAATTTCCAGAATATGGAGGAAGTTTTGAATTCTTGAGCTTCTAGGTGTTCTGATAGAGTGCAAACTGTGTTAGTTAGTTGCATATGATATGCTTGCCACTTCTGGTTTGGGATGTCTTAAACTCCATGCTTTTTTTGCTCTTTGCTTCTCCACCCCCCACCACGCCTCCCCCCCCAAACAAAAAAGGAAGAAAAAAAGTGAGTTGAGATAGTTTCTTGTTTTTTGTTTTTTTTTTTTTCGTTTTTTACTTTTGTTGAAATATTTGGTGTAAAATACACTGACCTCCTTGAGGTCCGTAACTAATACATAAGCACCGCTGTATGGTTAGGAAATTACGATCTCCTTCTTGAAATTTCTAGTCTCATTATAAGTTCATCCATTCAATTAGTTAACGGTTAGTCAAAGGTAAGTTGAGATTGATGTTACCAATAAAAAATGCTAGCTACTCTATGTATGCAATGGTTCAAGGAGGGAACCGTAATTTTCTAAACCACAGGGTTGTTTGTGTATTAGCTACAAACACCGGGGGAGATGAGAGTATTTTACCCAAATATCAATTATACCCTCATTTTTTGCTGTTAAGTTGCATTGTTTGGGATAGCTTTGGGGTGGGGGGTGTGGGGTGGGGGGGAAGGTGTTTCGCATTTTGGAAAAAGTTGTATTTTTTAGTAAAACCATTATTTCCATTTCTTAAAATAAAAAGTTTAGATTGATTGTGAGAATAAGTTTTTCTCTGGATGCCAAGAAGAGAAAAAATGTAATTAGATTTTTTGTTATACCAAATAGTGCAGCTTTAAAGTGGGCTTTTAAGAAAAAAGAGGCAAAAATAAAAAGATACCCCCAATAGAAAAGTTGCCATGCAAAGCAGGGGGAATATCTACAATAAAACAGCCTTATCATTAGTGAGGCAAGCATGGTGGAGTATCTCGTTTGCATATTTTAATTGAGATAAAGGATATCCTTTATAAGAAGCAACCTCTATATCAAGAAAGTAGCGTAGAGGATTCAATTTTTTCATCTCGAATGCCCGAAACAAATGTTTCACTTCAAAGATAGCAGTAAAATTAAAACCAATGATAATAATGTCATATATATAGTAACAAAATAACCACCTCGGAAGGAGTGTGGCAGAGAAAAGAGCAGAATCATGAGAACTAGGAATAACATCAATCTGGATAACAGTGAACTAAGAACGCTCACACTAGGCGTGAGGGGACTGTTTCAAACAATAAAGAGCACGTCTTAGACGACATATAGAACCTGTAGCATGGGGAAGGCCCGAAGGAGAGCACATGTAAGTCTTCTCATGTAAATTTCCACCTCAGCATTTGGATACCCAGGCTGGTGTATATTCTATGGTTCAAAACAAAGCTATTAACATTTCAATTCTGTTAACCATCGGGAACTTGTTTGTGTCTCAGCCATTGTCCAAACATATATTCCCTTTGGCAAACCTAGAATATGGGGCTGAATGAGAGCTTGTCGCATGGCTCACCCGTATTAAGAGGCCAAACGAGAACATGTTTGTAATTACATCCAAGTTGGCACTTACCCGCATCCAGTTTCAAGTGGGTACTTGCCCAAAGCCATATCTAAGTGGGAACTTGTCCATAACCACGGTAAACAAGGGAATTAACTCCAATCCATAACAACTTTCACAAATCCATTTTATCCATTTCATAACCTTAGTCATGCTAGGTTATTGTGCTCCCAAAACCTTTCCTAGCCATAGACCACAAAGATAGACATATGATTAAAGTACATGAATACAACATGGTATCATGATGTTAAAGTGAGATGAGCATAAGTAAATTGCATGAGGAGGATAACACATAAATCTTTATTCAAAATTTAGGAGAAAGTGCGTAAAAGTTTAAGAATGCATGTAAAAATGGAAGCTAAACTAAAATGGTAATCTTGGAGTAAGTTATTCTTCAATTCCAGATTCTATCTAAGCTAAAGAATCATATGAAAAATATATTTATAATTTGTAAAACTTCATGAAACTTTCCTTGATAAGTTAGTGTCATTTTGCATCTGGCTTTGTGCAAACATTCATCCTGGTTTAGGAGATATAACCAAAATACTGTCACACCCCGCTCCTGTAAGGTACTCAACCTCTGCAGTGGGGTATGATTCTCACAACATCTTTGTGGACTTAAAAAAACTAAACAAGACTTAGAGTAGTCAAGAATAAAAACATTCATGCAAAGATTAATTTCCAAAACAAACTTTCATTTATAGATGCTTAAAAACATATGATCAGGGGATACTCCATCCCGTACATCAAAAACTACAAAAACTTCACTTTCATACATCATGTCTTACGTGACATATTACAAAAAGATCAAAAGATGCTATCTAGTTTCGAACTCAAGCCTAAAAGACATTCGACAGTGGTGGACCAACCTTCTAGTGAAACCTGTTATTTACAACCACAAGGATTATAGGAGAGCGCACTTAATATTATAATGAACAAGATACCACACAGTTTAAGTAGGCTATCAACTCCAAAATAGTTTATCAATCCTTAACAAAAGATATGAAAGTACCACATCTCCAGTTCAACACATTTATCTCATAGGATATATCTAACTTTCTCACTTCTCAAAGGTAAAATTAAGATTTGATAGTCACAAAATGTGATTACCTCTCACGATAAAGTTTAATAGCCACTATATAATTTCTCATAATAAGGCTTTATTTCCACAATTCAATCTAATAGTTTCTAACACACAAACTTACTCAACAACTCAAAATGCCATTATAGGCTAACACTCACCCTTAAAGGGCACCGCATAATGCCGTTGTAGGCCAACACTCACTTTTATAGGACACCATACAATGCCTTTGTAGGCTAACACACACCCCCTTGTAGGGCACCGCACAAACATTTAAAACTTTGATAGATATATCATTAACATCATTCATCCATCACACACATCTTCATTTCTACGATATAACTAGTACTTTTAAATTCATCAACACACTTGACATGTAAAAGTCACATGCTATTATTTACCAGCAACTCATAATTCAAAACATGAATATAGAACATTTAAAATATAGTTCACACACATTCATTTATTCAGAATTTGTTAGTCTCACTATAAAATATTTTTAAAATACTAATCCTAAAAAATTTGTTACAAAATTTTACGGGGTGATAGATATACATGTTAAGCACAATTTTCATGAAGAAAACTAAGCCGTGTGTGCCTTCTAAACAAGGGAAAAAATTGTTTGAACAGAAAGGTCCAAAAACGACGCTGTTTGGTAAAAATGAGTTTTAGGAAAAATCATCCAGTCAAATCACTCCAAATAAATTTTAGATAAAAGATAACTCAAAAATCTAGCTCTAGATATAAAGTTTGGCTTGAGGGGATTTTTCTGAAATTTTCTAAAATTTAGCAAAGTGGGCTGTTTTTTTGCTACTTTGGCGTAAAAGTATAAAAATTATGTTTGGGATACTTAGACACCATTCTAGGTTATACAAAAAATTACACATGCTAAAAATAACTTCATAAAGCTCCAGTAAAAACAAGTTTGGAAAAAGACCCTGTTTGGTTCCCTAGAAAACTCGGGTAAGTTGGAAAGGATAGCTTTTTCTTAGTTTTTCTTTGGTAAATTTGTTCCTATTCTTGTTTAACTTGTATTACGGGTCCATATATGTTATTTAAGCTCAAAAACCAGTATACTCTAGAGGTGTTAATATTCGCATATCATGCTTGTTTAACTCATAGAAAAAAAAACAAATCACAAGGCGTCATTCCAACAAAACAATTAAGCTATCTACTATTTGATTCTTTTTAAACCTTCTTGTTTCTAATTTTGGTTCTAGTTTCTTAGATCATATTATTTGTCGGAGAGAGGGGCCAGAAGAGAAAGTTAAAGAGAGTTTTAGAAGTTCCTACCCTGAAGGTCTTGATCAGAGAAGTTAGGATTTAAGCTTTAGCTTCAAAATTTCTTCCTTTTTTTTTCTTTCCTTCGTTCTTTCTCCCTTCTTCTTCTTCTTCTTCTTCTTCTTCTTTCTTGGGACACTCTCTCTCTAGGCATCTCACTTTGACCGAAAATTTGTCAAAGGGAGGAGTGGATGGTGGTCTTCTATTTATAGGCTCAAGGAAGGACTTAATGTGTAATTTCTCTTGGATAGGTTGGGGACCTACTTTGTACTTTAGGCTTGATAGACCTATGTGTTGTCAAGAGATGAATAATGAAGAGTTATGAAAATTTTAGCTAGATAAAACTCTTGCAGCTAAAAAGAAGCAAAAAATATTTAAAATATCTACGAAGATATTTTGGCACAAAAGATGATTAGTAGATAGGATTTACCAAATTTTCAAGAATCAGGATTTTGACTTAAAAGATGATAGGTGGAATTTAAAAATGTATATTTTATACGGAACTGTTAATTTTTATACAGAAAAGTCCCAAGATAGTACAATTTGGTGTTTGGTTCCAAGAAAAATCCCAAAAAGCAACTAAAGTACAACTTTGTACTTTTGGCACATTTCCCAAGGTATAGTCGGCCACATGGGGTTCTATTTTTTTATTTTATTTTAAATATTTGATTTTTTGTATTTAATAATTTATAGATTAAATTTTGGGCCAAAAGAATTAAAGTTGGGTTTTTTCTTGAATTTTTGGGTTGGGCTTGGTTCGTGGACTTTCTTTTAATTTTTCATGGGCCTATTCAAAGAGTTGGGCCTTACTTGAGTTGGGTCTTCCTTCCTACTTGGGCCTCATTCTTAGTCTTGGGCATTGTATGTATTTGGGCTTTAGTGAAGAAATGGGCCTTATCTAACCTTTGGGCCAGACCTTCTATTTCTTTCTTCATTGGGCTTAAGAACTTGGTTTTCAAACTTTATGACTTTAAGTCAACACTAGGCTTAGCCTATTCTAATTCTCGGGTTCAAGAAGACTCTAAGTCTAGTTTGGCTCTTCTCTCAGGAGTTTGATTCAAAAATTCCCTTCAATAGCCAACGAATTGATTAAACTCGATTCACATTTTCTTTCATATTAGTTTCGGGAATACGGGTTATTACACATATCGTCAGGGTCTATAGATTTGAACACACTTTGGTGAAATGCCCATAACTCGGTGTGTAGTTAGGAAATGAAGTGAAACCAACTGGGTTTGAAAAATACTACTAATCCTAACTTTTCCAAGTGGTGTACATAAAAATAGTTTTGTACAAAAATGGCATCCGTTTAAAGTTGGCTGTCAGAGACAGATTCTGGACCAGATTTGCACCAAGTTGGGAAAAATCATCTTTAGGGGTTTAAATAATGGTATTAATTCAAGAGAAATATCACACATACAAAAGACATTTAAGTAGCTCTAGTTCAAAAATCATATCAAACAAAAGAGTAGCAGCGACAAGGTCCTTCTGGGCTGATTCAAAATGAGGAGTGTCAAGCCTCTTTTAGGCCCTAACAGCTTTTGCATGCCTCGAGACCAGATGTGTGCGAGTGTTATGAAACATTTTCAAAAAACAAGACTCAAAGAGAAACTTTTAAAGGGAGTATAAAAATTAAAGGAAACAGCAAGGTCTCAAAGATACTAAAAGGAAAAGAAGATGAAGATGCACTTCTTTTTGAAGAAATGGAGAAGGAAAGAGAGCTGTATATGTTGATCTCAGAATTTGGTCCTTAAATCCAAGAAGATCAGAATCTAAACCAGAAAGTAAGGAGGCAATCATGAAGTCCTCCCATTGGCGCTTCCGTTGCTGTAAATCAGCAGTGAAAGTACGATATTGCAATAACTGATCACATAGATTCTTGAGCTTACTGTAATATGCAGACAAAGGATACATTGTCTCCTAGCTTGTTTGGTTGCAAAAATCTGCTTATATAGCTCATAAACACAGGATACATTGCTCTGGTTTGAGAAGGAATCTACAAGAGAGTCCCAGATTTTCTTATAAGTATCACAGAATTCTACTGTAGTAGCAATGCAAGGCTTTAAACTATGCCACAGTCAACCCATAACAATAGAATCAATCGTTTCTAACTAGAAAGAGTAGAATTCCCGTTGGGTGGAGGAGAATCAGTGATGTACTTCAACCAATGTTTGTCTTTAAGAAAAATCTTAAAAGCATGTGCCCTGGTTAAATGGTGTTAATAAGGCGTTTAGAAGTAACACATTGCGGTAAGTCGTCATTTTAAAGATCAGAAGTCTTTGTCTCAGCCATAGTACCTCAAAAAATGTAATCAAACCAAAAGTTTGCTACTTCACAGGAAGCAACCAGAAATCGACCAAAACAACACGCAAGGAAGTGAGCAACCTGTGATGCGAACCCAAGAAAACTATATTCGAAGAAAAACCTAAACAACCAGTTAAAGATCTTCACATCAAACCACACATACAATAAGAAATGAAGTTGCTGAAGTCGAGAAAAGGAAGATCGCAGATTGGCGAAACCGAAACAGCAGGTTCCGACCTTGAAAAATGCCAAAAAACGACTAGAAACCTTCCATAAGCTCCAAACAAGCATAGATCTGACATGAGGAGGGAGATTCGACACCTATAGGATAAAGCTCGACCACCAAAAACCAAGATCGAAGTCACGAAGAACAGATTGAAGCCCTAGGGTTCCAAAAAATTTGAAAACTTTGAAAACACATGGACACACCATTCTTCAAAAAATCAAAGAAAAATCACAAGGACTAGTAGATCGAGGCGATCAGAATCAGAGGAGCGGCGTTCGTCGTTGTCCGTATAAGTGTTGATGCCATTATACGAAAGATGACCTCAACACGTCGTTTTCTTTGTGCGACAAAGGTTGAAGCGCGACAAAGGTTGAAGCTTTACAACTCTTCTAGGGTTAGATTGGATGCTTTGATACCAATTGAATAGTAGAATATAGATTTAGGGTTTGA
>JAULJZ010151533.1:0-30251 GCA_032270985.1 Heliamphora pulchella | reverse complement strand
CTAAACTGTGAACATAAAACTTATATTCTGCAAGAACCTAAAATCTGATCTTCTGTGTGCAAGCCGTACTCTACACATCTGATTAAATACTATATAGAATATTAGACATCCATGCATATCAAAGAAATAATACACATACATTGCTCAAAAAGATTCTCATAAAATAGAAAATTAATTTAAATTAAATTAAATACTAAAACCATGATTTTCAGTATACCAACCTTAACACATCCCACAGACAGAATACCTTATAGATATCCAATAACCTACACAAACCCAATCGTATCTCCCGTGTAACAGCACGTCACTACACATTACTGCACAACTCAGCGCCTCGCCATTTGATCACTATACCGAAACTGCAGATCAACATCACATCAAACATGATCGCCGTCGTCCGATAGAGCAAACGTGATGACTGTCATCCGACATCAACTCCAACCCATAACACTTGCATCAATCCCTTGAGTCCACAATAGAAGAACATTCGGACCCAAGACACCAACCAAGACTTGTGTCTTACACTTAGCAATTTTCTCACATCCAGAATTCATCACGACCCCTCCATTCCCAACCAAACAATTGCGTCGGTCCAAATAGACCATGGCAACCAAGGCTTCTCAAACTTCGGATCCTTCCTGACTCTTACCTTGCCACGTTCTTAAAATCACCATCCAAACAAACAGTTATGCTAAAACACAACACTTACCACAATCGAGGACCACTCCTCGACTCCAAGAACTCTGAGCAGTTCAAAGTCTCAAACAGAACCCAAATCCAAACTCACAAAATTCTATCAAAAACCCACCATGTGAATATCACATCCACACGGTTCTGACCAAATTCCCACTCTACCAAGAGCTAGAAGTACAATCGTACCCACACAATCCAGAACGAGCTGTAAACAATGGTTAATAATTCCCAGCTGATCACTACAGAAAAGAATCTCTGCATCTTAACACTTACTCTCTTCTTGTCAACAAGAACAAGTACAAGCATTCTTGGTCCACCAACCTGACCTCACAGGGAACACAATCCAAATGGTTTAACCATCATACAAAACGAGCCATACTCAAACTAGGTTATCATGACCTACTATGTTTACCACACTTATACGTACTCTTTTATGGTCTTCCACCGTGGGATAATACTAACCCCATCATGCGAATCTTTACGGTCCCCAACTGCGGGAGCAATCAGATCTCGGATCACACTCACGGACGTCTGGATGTAGAACATCTCGCACCACGTGTTGAAGCCACAAAGAAGTCTTCATACAATCACCTAATCCCGGCGAGACATGATTTCAAGGCACAAGTCCAAGGATCACAACACGAATATGAAATCCACAAAGATTTTCACAATCTCAGAACACTACCAAATCTGAACCAATTAAGATCCCGGTATCTCCATCAAACTGAGATGAAACAACTCGGACCAAACAATTGCCTGCAAGGAAACTCTCTCTCCATCGAAAGGAAAGAAAAGGGTCAACAAAACCTATGACCCAACCTTAGCGTAACCGAGAGTACTCATCGACACTTGGTCTTCAAAGAACCTTGTAAACCTTACCTTGAAGCCACATCGACCACAGTCAAACAGCAGCCGCTGCTGTCAACCCCAATCACGGTACTCAGACTATCCGCTACACCAAGCTCTCAACGCTCAGACCGCATTCGCACACACATCCCATAGGACTACGAGCTCATCACTAATCATGCACGGAGACACACGGTAACATTCCCATCATGCCAAAACTCTACTCACCGAACTCCTACTAGGCAAACCCAATTCGTGGATCTTTATCCAGAGTTACTAATAACTCCCACAACCATGCAGACACCTTCTGTACTTCAGCTCTCAAAGCACACATCGATCACAAGTATCGTAACCCACAATTACTCACCTATTACCCCAGGCCAGCCAAACCACACGGCACATTGCTGAACCTTATTACCCCACATTTTGTTCCCAAGGGCAAACAACATACCCATCTCTGAACCTAAGGTGGAACACAAACAACCACCAGACATATCACACTCAGGGTACGCTATCTCAGCACTAAGTCAACCACACTATCGAATCGTCTACGGTTCCTTCAAACCTCATGATCCCAACACAGTTCCCAAACACGATCTTCTGATCATGAAGATAACGACTAAACCACGAACCTGCATTCTCATAGGAATCCCATAATACTTCTATTCGTCGCAGGTTAGAATCATTACCTGAACCCTTACACATTCCAACATAGTCGCTATCCATACTCTTCCCAGCATATCTGCAACTCATACTCGTCCCCATATCCTTGAGCTCACTCACTCAGAACTCAATTCTCAAACCTCAAGAAGGTATACAACGTCCAAGGTTATCTGACACAACTCTAACTACCATTGACATTTTTACTACCAGGGAATATCTCCAAAACCACTCACGTTATGCTATTTCAACGTACACCCGGCCAAGGATCACTATACTCCCATCCACTATGCTCTCGTCTATACCATATCCCAAGTACATGGCTCATGACATAGTATGGCTCAAGATGTACCTGATCCCTCTCGCGGCCAGAACTATGTACACCAAAACCCCAAAAGGGATTATCACTATCCACAGAACCAATCATAACCACTGATTTCCCAGGATCTCCAACACCCCATCGCCCCTACTCACAAGGCTATCCATAACACGACTCCAACTTCCACTAGCATACTCTCAAGAGGAGTCAGCTATCCAAGCCAAAGCCATCAACCATGCTTCAACTACACCTGAATAAAACTCTGCTTATGGAAACACTTGATGGTTTATCAACCGAGGCCAACCTCACACGGCTAAACCCAACTCACTAACAAGTTCCACAACATATCAAGCGATCGACGCTTAACCCATAACCTTACCTCTGTAACTGATAACAACTGAGTCGCACATTCAAGACCCAAACCACAGTAATATCATCTCCTAGGGTGTACAGGTTATATATATAAAGAAAACATGAAACACGACAACCTAAGGTCGATCTGATATGGTATTTCTAAAACATACCACATAATCATGCTAACACATAGCCACAACGATTATGCAGACACAACATACATACCGAGGAGAACCAACAAGAATGACGCGTCACTTTGGATAACCTACTTAAACTCCTTACAAGAAATCACGTCTGCAAAATGTGTTTTTAACTTGGCTCCCAAGTTTGTTAATCCAAATGCCCGAAGACAAAACTAATCAATCCTAAGGTCCAACCTCCATGCTCACATATACACGGCATCAACATGCTCAACAACTAACATGCTCATGTTCCAAACACAGGCAACCAAGCACACACACATCTTCCCTCACAAGGTAACGCACCATCTCCCCACAGCTCATAGGTATTCAAACCCAGACCTCTGATACCAAGTTGTCACGCCCCAAACTTTGGGTCACGCGAAAATCCCACAAATAACCACCCAAATAAAAAGTTATCAAAACCATAAAGCCCAAACGAGGCTAAAACCGTTATAAAAATGGACTACTGAGGTTTATTTGATTTAAAAGAATAGTCTAAGAGACTACGGTTACGGCCCCTAAGTCAAGCCTTTAAAACAAAATACACATTTTAGATAAAAAAATCTTTCCTTTTTAAAAGAAGCTTAGGCCGTTCCAAAATCTTCCTCGAAGCGCAAGAGTTTGAATGAAACCTAAACCATTTAAAAACCCCTTTTTGTAAACCGTTGCACCAACTAACGAAAAACGTAGTAAGAAACTATGAAAAACAACAACCAACCCATGGTTCTCTCGAAAGCATAAATCATGCATACATCCATAAGAAATACATAGGCTTTGAAACATAATACATCCACACATGAAGCTTATACAGAAAGGTATAGGCTACCTAACAAAGACAAAACATCATTCTTGTCATCCGCCACCTTCGGGCACTTCGAGGTCAACCTACAAGACCACGTTCACCTGAAAAAAATTTTACAATAAAATCCCACACCGTGAGCTGAAGTCCAATGGAAACTGACTATAAGGCCGTAAAGTAGGATATGCAATCATATAGCATAAAGTTGATTCAACCACAGGAGCCAGAAAGGTTTTATCTTGAAAACCACCAGTTTTCCATCAGGCTAACCCGAGTCTCAAAACGGTTTTACTTCATTAAACCCCACATTTTCATCCTTAAAATCATGCATATCAACAATGCAGATAACGTTTCACAGTTAAAGAAAAGCAGTAACCAAAATGTTATTTTTCACCTGGATTACATAACCGAGGAAAGAGAAATGAATCGTATGTACGGACTCCGCCACAAAGAGATAGAGGAAATAACTATAGATTCCTGCCCATTACCTAATCCCTGAATCATTTAAGACCTGTTAGATAATAACAAGTTCTATACGGAGCCACCATAACATAACTGCTGACTTTACAGACTAAAATCGAGGGACAAAAGCACCCACCCCTTCTTTACAAAAATTATCCCAAAGGACAAAGGTACATACTCTGCGCACGTTTTTAGACTTCCACCAAGGGTAACTCGTGCCACATATCCGCTATCCTGGTACATCTATAAAATTATTTAAAAATCAACCCATAGCTCGACTACAAAAATATTTTCATAATTATACATTAAACATGTATAAAGATCGATCCATCAAACATGGAGATCAAACAAAAATATTTCGAAAATATTTTTTCTCGTTTCCAACAAAACGTGTCAAAACTAAGACTCAACCCCATGGGTTAGCTCCAAACCTCCAAAATACAAAGTGTCGAGATTCTCACAAAATCTGCCATTTTCAAAATCACCCTTTGAAAACCAAGAATATCCACAATTCATATCATGTAGTAAACCAAGAAAAGCGCAAAACATGCTTTTTATCCGAAAAATAAGATTTAAACATAAAACATGATATATAAAGTATTTTTAACCGGTGAAAAAGCATATAATTGCACGTAGCAACTTTTAAAGACAACTAGTCTAGGATCTTACCTTGTTGAGCCACAAACTCGATGCCTTGAAAAATAAACCTCGATGAAACGAGATTCTGTCCAGATGAATGCGAAGCCCGCGGCACTAACATTAAGAATTCGCTGTCAAATCGTTGAAAATCGAGCCCCAGGCCCATCAAAATCTAGAGAGAAGGTAGAGAAAACCGAAACTTAGCTTGAAAGCAACCTTTTTCAAAATATCTTCAGGCCTCAGATATTTATAAACACGGAAAAAATCCAGGGTTCAGTCAACTGACCTCATAGTTCAGTCGACTGGATGAGCCTACTATTGACCCAGTCGACTGGGTTCTCCAATCCAGTTGACTGGACTATGGAGAAAACGCCCGAATGGAAAACAACCAAGGTGTTTCAACCCCAAACGAACTGAACATACCTTTTCCAAACCCGAACACGCGTCAAAGATGTACCTAAAACATTACTGAGGTTACGAGGTAACTCGAACTCCATAATCACTTAGACATTTCTAAAATAAAATGGGTCAGGGTATCACAGTTATATCATAGATAAATCTATATGTTGGTAGTTTTGCCTACTTAAAGGAACAGATAATATATCTGTTCATCATTTGTGCATATTGAAAGAAACAAATAAATTTATCTGTATTGTTTATATGTGATGTAAAAGTTATAGATGCATTAATTTGTTCAATGAAAATGTTTTTGATGTGCTTTTATAAACGACATGTAATTTATCTATTAATCACTTTTGCTTATTTAAAGGAACCGACAAATCTATCTGTTGGTAGTTGTGCCTACTTAAAAGAAGAAATAAATTTATCTGTTCATTATTTGTCCATATTGAAAGAGACAAATAAATTTATCTGTGTTATTTATACTGAAGTAAAAGTTACAGATACATTTATCTATTCAATGAGAATCTTTAGATGTGTTTTTATAAAAGACAGATAATTTATCTATTAATCACTTTTACCTATTTAAAGGAACAGATAAATCTATCTGTTGGTAATTTTTCCTACTTAAAATAACAGATAAATTTATCTGTTCATTATTTGTGCATATTGAAAGAAACAGATAAATTTATCTGTATTATTTATATGTGATGTAAAAGCTACAGATACATTTTTTTATTCAATAAAAATGCTTTAGATGTGCATCATTAAAAGACAGATAATTTATCTGTAATCACTTTTTCCTATTTAAAGTAACAGATAAATCTATCTGTTGGTAGTTTTTCCTACTTAAACTAACAGATAAATTTATCTGTTCATTATTTATGCATATTGAAAGCAATAGATAAATTTATCTGTGTTGTTTATTTGTGATGTAAAAGCTACAGATACATTTATATGTTCAATGAAAATACTTTAGATGTGATTTTATAAAAGACAGATAATTTATCTATTGGTAATTTTGCCTACTTAAAAGAACAAATAAATTTATCTGTATAATTAATTGTGGCTATTTAAAGTTACTTTTACCTAATTTACAGTAAGATCTTTTAGTTCTATATTATTTAAAGCAGAGTCTAGCTATCCCAACCTCCATTTTAACATTCTTGGGAATTGATGTGTTGTTTCAGGCTCCACAAGTGTTGTGTGCTCACATATCCAATACTAAGTAAATATAAAGATGTATTAGTTTCATGTAAATGGGGGACATTCAATAATATAATAGCAAAAGGTTTGATAAGTGTACCAATAGAGCAATAACACATCGAGTAACTGACTCCGATTTATCACATTTCTTATCAAGCGAGGAAATGAACTAGTCATTTATTGTTGAAGACCAAGCATATTTCGTCATTTCTTTAACACTTTCGATGTATTCAATTAAGACCCAGCTCAATGTTGGACCGATTGTTGGAAAAAAAAGTGTCACACAAAGGTACAATGTGAGCAATCTTGCAACATCTAAACAATCATTTTTCTTTTTCCCCTTGAGTGCTTCAGTGAACTGGTTCTTCAGATCACTTGCTGTCATCTTCAGTTGGTTTGGGTACCTTCTTTTGATGAACTTACTCTAGGGCTTTGTCGTATGTCATGAAAGATTCATTATTGTTTGCCCAGATTTGATTCGATTTTATTCCAAAGATTAAATAGATATCTTTATTTGTAAAGCTCACTATCTTTTATCCCAAATTAAATTGACATTTTTCTCGAATATATCTTCTTATTACCAAAGCAACATTGTAATCAAACTTCTTGACATCTTGCTTCTGAACCTTGTTGGTAACAATACCTTCAATCAAAATCCAAAAAGGTGTTTTCTTTAGTTCTGTTACTTGCTGGCCAGTGAAATTGACTTTTTTCAGCAGTCTCACAGCAGCAAGAATGTTAGAGCGATATTGTGAATCGTAGTTCTCTTTCAGTCGGAGATTAGATTCTTCTTTTTTTTTGGTGATACCTTTTCAATCTTTGATTTTTTAGGACTCTCTTTCTCTGGGGTATGTTCAAGGACTCTCTTTTCTTGTACTTTTTCCATTGCTGCAGTGTATAAATTTATATATTTCAATTGAAGAAAACAAACACTATATATTTATCTAAACGAAACATGAAACATATATATTTAACTACCTTAAATAAACATATTTTGAATAAGACAGATAAATTTATCTGTTCAACAAGAACACATTAAACGTGAGTTCAATAGGACATATAAATTTATCTGTAAATTTTAAATCATGCAAATAAATTTATCTGTACACTTTCAGTGTACTATCAAGCATGTAGATAAATTTATCTGTGAACTTTTTACATACTGGTAACGATACAAATAAATTTATTTATACACTTTAAATGTGCTTTCAAATGCACATATAAATTTATCTTTGCATTCAATTTACTTCACTTGTTCCCTAAGCAAGACAGATAAATTTATCTGTGGACCTTTTACATGCTGTTAACGATACTGATAAATTTAGCTGTTCATTTACATAACTTGTCATGTTGTTCAAATAAAACAAATAAATTTATATGTGTTATTTCAACGGTCTTCTAACCGTACAGGTAAATTTATCTGTGAAGTTTTAATTGTTATTAACGATACAGATAAATTTATTTGTGCACTTTAAATGTGCTTTCAAATGCACAGATAAATTTATCTGTTTAACCACATTACTTCACACGTTTCTTAAACACGACAGGTAAACTTATCTGTTCAGTCATAACACTAAATACATGTTTATCTTTCTGTTTCAAACAATAAATCATTTTAATAGGTTAGGTATAGTGAGGAATACGTGGTTATCATCACATTGTTAGTTGAATGTGTGTTTATTACTTGAATCGATGAAAAGTTATGATGAAATGGAGAAGAAATCACGTATAAATTCGTTTTCATTGTAAAAGTGTACAAAGTTAAAATATCGATACTAAAGAATGAGTAGAAACGATTTACTATCATCGCATTTTTAGTGAAATACGTGTTTACGAGTTCAATAAATGAAAATTTATGATGAAATGAATAACAAATCGCAGATAAATTCGTTTTCATTGAAAAAGTTAACAAATCACAGATAAAATCGTTCTCATTGAAGAAGTGAACAAAGATGAAATACGTAAACTGAAGAATCAGTAGAAAACCTAACCTTAACAATGCGACTTGATTTAGTCGATTTTAGGTTTGAGTAGAAATCCTAGCTTGCGATGAATGAGATTCTGCTTTTTAAAATTGCAAATGAGTCAAGTGCAATTTTTGTTTCGAATGTGAAATGAGAGGTAGTTAATAGAACCGTTATGTATCATGCAAGCTAACATACAGAACGTGATTAGGGGTATTTTCAGGATATCGCGAATTTTTAAACCTGTTGGACCTTGCGCATTAAAATATTAGTTTATGGGCATAATGTTGGTTGATGATGTATATATGGATTTCTGGCTAAAAAGCCCTTTTAGGATTATAGAGTTGTTGCAAGACCCGGTTCCGTTTTAATTTCATAATGTTTTTTGACGTGTTGTATATTGTTTTTACAATGACATGTTTATATGCATTTTATACATGTTCGAGCTTAAAAATGCATGTTGGATTGAATCCAGGGATCGTTGGGCGTTGTGGTGCAAAAAAAAAAAGATTTTTGGCGGGCCCTATAAATATCAGACTTGGCTAGATATTTTAGGAGACATTTTTTTGAAACTTGTTAGCTAAGTTTCTTTTTCTCAATTAAAATCTCCACCTTCTATCTAGTTTTCTTGTGGGTCCGGGCATGGTTTTTGGTGATCGGATAGCGGATCCTTGTTATCCGTGCCGAGGGGTTTCGCGTTCATCCGGATAAAATTTCGTTTCAACGACTTTCGTTTTTGCTTCGGGGTTCAAAGCTTTGAGTTTGTAACTCAACGAAGTAGGATCCTAGACTCTCATGTCTTAAAGGGGTGCTATGAGAAATTTTATGCATTTTTACCATTTTAAAATGCATGTATAGTTGTTTTATGTTCTCAAATCATGTTTGGTTGGACAAAACGATTTTTAAAGTGTTTTCATAGTTTGTTTCAAAGTTGGTGGACGCGCGAGGGTCTGTAGTTTTCAAAAATGAGGCAAATTTGTTGGATTTGGCTGTGAAGCTTTTTTGTCAGCTAGGGTTTCCTTTTCTCCGTCGTTCAATCGACTGAAGTGGGTAGTTCAGTTGACTGAATGGACAGTGTGTGGGTTCAGTCGACTGAAGTGGGTGACTCAGTCGACTGACCTAGGTTTTTGGGGAATTATTGATTCTAATAGCCTTTTTCAGTCGACTGAATGGTGGTCTTTAGTCGAATGACTTCTTGTAGGGGGTGTTTTCTTTTTCTGGCAGGTTATGATGTGGCCTTGGGAGTTTCTCTTTATTTTGTTATCATTCTGCAGGGATGACATGATTTTCAAGAATGTGATATTTGTTCATAGTTGGGTGATTGTTAACTCTGGTTGACGATGCATAATGAGGGGATGCGGTCCTACGATAAAAGCCCGTGTAGATGCATTCATGCATAATGAGGGGCTGCGGTCCTGCGACGAAAGCCCGTGAAGATGCATTAGATGGAGCTGCGATCCTTCGGTGAAAGCCCGAAAAGAAGCATTAGACGCGACTGTGGTCCTTTAGTGAAAGCCCGTAAAGATGCATTGCATGGATTGCATGTGAATCATTGTGAATTTTTATAATACAATTTTCGAGGCATTGTGTGAGTCAGAATAATCATATTATTCTGTTAGCATGATTTGCTTTTATTTCATGTTTAGTATGTTTCCTTCTAGGTTTTAGCTCACGGTGTGTGATTTGAAAAAAATTTTCAGGTGCTTTTGTTTAGCAGGTTGATCTAGAGTCGGATGAGGCAGAAGATCTTTTAGTCTTCTTTTTTGTTTCTTTTTAGATCATGTAAATTTTTACATGTTTTTGGTGTTAGAACTATGTGCTGTATGCCTGGTGAAAATTATATTTTTGCATGTTTGTCCTTTTTATTTTGAGAGTGAAGCATCAGGTTACGGGTGTTACAAATGGTATCAGAGCTCTAGGTTCGAATACCTAAGAGCCGTGGGAAGAGGGTGCATCACCTTGTGAGGTTGATTGCGTGTGCTTGATTGTATGTGTTTAGATGTTTTGATAACTTAAGCGCATGATAGTTTTTTGAGCATGAGGATGTGTATATGTGAGCATGGGGGTTGAACCTTAGGACTGGTTAGTATTGCCTTCGAGCATTTGGATTAACAAACTTGGAAGCCAAGTTAGAAATACGTTTGGCCGATGTCTTTTCTGACGAGGAATCTAAGTAAGTTATCCAAGTTGACACGTCACTCTTGTTGTGTAATAACCCGGCTCAAACCCTAGTATTAGCGATGGATAGATGATAAGAACCTAGGTCGCCACATGAACAAGGAAAAACCCTAAGTAACTCAAAAACCCTAATTTTGACCCGAAAACCCTAAAAGAGACCAAATACTCGAAGGCAAGACCCTAACACTTAGGAAAGTCTCGAAATAACTTAAATTAAGTAAATAACATAAAATATTAAATTAAAAATTAAAAAATTTCCATAATTAAGATAAAATGACCATTTTGCCCATAGTACAGTAAAAAGTCCTAAAAATCTAAAATTTGACACATGGACACCCAACTTAAAAACTTACACTTATTTATTTAATTTCTATCAAAATTATGATAAATCATGGGAAGACTAAATTAATTATAAATAGATTAATATAATAGGTTTTGGTAGATTTAGATACCAAAAAGATACATAAAATTAATATTTTATGCATTTATATATACAAAAATGCAACAAAATACATTTTAAAAACCTCAAATAAATGCAAATTCTGTTTGGTTTGCCCCAAACCTGTCTTAGCCGACCCCTTGCTGTAAAAATCTGATCTGCTAATGCCTCTGTCAGGCCCTGAACATCCGGGTCACGCGAAAGCCCACCAAAACACCCATTAAAGGAAAAATAGGTTTCATAGTTGATAATCAAAATACAACATTTGGATAAAAATCTCCACAGTTCACTCTCATAAACTGAAAACATGCATCTCATACATGAATAAGCATATCGCCCAAAGGCGTACAAACCAGCCATCACAGGCATTACATGTAAAAGTACATGTACAAAACAAGGAAAACTACAGCAAGTCTTCTATCACCTCTGCAATTAGGTCAACTCCTCATGCTCACCTGAAAAGATTTTACAGCAAAATTTCACAACGTGAGCCGAAGCCCAATAGAACTTAGATAATAAAACTGTAAAGAAGGTTATGCAATTATACACACACGGGCTCAACCACGGGAGCCAAAAAGATTTTCCTTCCAACACCACAAGTTTTCCGTCAGACTATCACAAGTCTCAAAAAGGTTTTATTTCATAAAACTCTACATTTTTCATCCTTCAAACTATGCGTATCATCCTAACAGATATATGCCACAGTTAAGGGAAAGCTGTAAATAAAATAGTAAGCTCCAGTCAGGCCACTCAGCCGAGGAGAAAGATATAAATGTAGTCCTATGTACCGACTTTGCCACATCGACAAAGGTAACAACTATAGACTCTTGTCCATTACCCTCGACCCGTAGGTTTAGTAATAACAAGTTCTATACGGAGTTACAACAATAATGCCATTAACAAAGGCAATCGACTTAGTTTACGGGTCACACCCGAGGGCATTAAGCACTCACACAACCACTTAGTTTACGGGACCACAGTCCGAGGGCACTATGCACCCACCAACCTCGTTTACGGGGATTAACCCCAAGGCACGTAGGGACCTACTCTACCGCATGTTTCCGGACTTACACCGATGAGCAATGGAAGCCCAACTCAACACACACACTGTCACGGTACATCTATGGAAAACATTTTAAAACTCACCATAGCTCAACTACGAAAACCCGCAAAGTGATTTATACAACACATGTATAAAAAGTGATCCAATCCATCAACATGGAGATCAAAAACCATTTCCAACAAAACGTTTAAAGGTGAGACTCAACCCTGCGGGTTAGCTCCAAACCTCCAAAAGCACATTTTTCAACCGATTTCACAAATCACCGTTTTCAAACCTCGTTTTGAAAACTATGGATACCACGTACCCGAAACATGCATATAACCGAGAAAAAGGCGTAAAAACTCACTTTTACCCAAAAACCACGGTTTAAAACATGTAAATAACATTTCATGCATTTTTACCCAGTGAAAGCATGTATAACTGCATATAACACCCTCATAACAGTAGTAGGTCTAGAATCATACCTCGGCGAGTCAAAACTTCAAACCTCGAAAATTGAACCTCGATTAAACTGAATTCTGTCCGAATATATACGAAACTCCCGGCACCAACATCGAGGATCCATAGCCAGATTGCTAAAAATTGAGCCCCAGGCCCTCAAAAATCTAGAGAGAAGGCAGAGATAATCAAAACTTAGCTTGGAAGAAAGCTCCATCAAAATATCTCAGCCCCTGATATTTATAGAAAAACACCAATTTTCTCAGTTCAGTCGACTGGACCCCCAGTTCAGTGGATTGAACAGCCTACTAGAAACCTCAAAAAAGCCCACCGCCACAGTTCAGTTGACCGAACCCCCATGTCCAGTCAATCGAACTCCAAATTTTTGGTTCAGTCGACTGGGTCATGCCCTCCAGTCGACCGAACTACTGGACAGTGTGTTTTTCCGCGTAAAAATTGATTTTCCAACCTTAAGCCAAAACAAACAAGCCTCAACGGAACCTGAACACAAGCCAAAGATGTACCTAACACCTTCCAAAGGTTATGAGATAACTCGAACACTTAATCATTCCAAAATGAATTGGGTCGGGGTCTCATAACTCTCCCCCTCTTAAAGGAATTTCGTCCCCGAAATTCAACACCGAAACTCAAGCCAAACACCAGCCCGTAACCATCAACAATCTCATATGCAATCCCAGCAACACTATACAACAACAGAAATGCCCCGGCAACGCTATACAATAGCAGACATGCCTCAGCAACTAAAACTCCAAAACTGAGTTGTTGTCACATAACTTCACATAACTGATACCAAGAATACACATCCTTAAGGAATCAATCTCCGTACAAATTGTTCACACGTACAAGTTCCACTGACATCACTGTCATCCAGGAAACATCTAGAAAATATCGGATCAAGATCCAACTCACACTACCAAACCCCAACACAGAACTCTCGCCAACACAACTACTCCAGCGATAAATGCAAAGCAAGAGACCAATTCACCACGGTACCTGATCTCAAACATGCTCTATGCTCGAACACAGAGACTATCACTCTTATCTTCATTGCCACACACTGGCTCAATCACATCTCACCATGCTCCCCAAGGACCATCTCCACAAGTCCAAGCACACGACGTCGATCTCTGACATCGGTCACACGAAATCACACACACTGCACACAAACTTTACTCAAGTCTTGACTATCTCTAGATGACCACCGACTTTGATACCACCTCATCACCCTACCGATGCCAATATCTTCATTACTGAAGCTTTCATGACACCGATCTACGAGCAACAACACAACACCGAATTCTTTGAATCCACAATAGCAGAATAGTTGAATCAAAGACACCAACCAAAACTTAATTCTTACACTTAGCAATTTCCTCACTAAACTCATCACGGCCCTTCCGTTCCATATCAAGCAATCGCGTCGGTCCAAACAGGCCATGCCAACCAAGGCTTCCCAAACATTATATCCTTCCTGATTCATATTTTATCATACTCTTGGGACTACCATCTACACAAACAATAGTTATGCCGAAGCACAACACTTACCATAATCGACAACCACTCCTCGACTCTAAGAACTCTAAGAATTCTGAGCAGCTTAAAGCTCCAAATAGGACCCAAGCGAGACTCACAAAAGTCTACCAGAAACACACCATACACATATCACAGCCGCACTGTTCTGACAAAAACCCCGCTCTGCAAACAGCTAGAGACACAACCACACGTACACAACGGCCAATAATCCTCAACTGATCATTGCAAAGAACACTACATCTCAACACCAACTCTCTTATCTATTGAAAATAAACAGCATATGGGACGCAACCCATATGGTTTAACTATCATTCAAACAAGCCACATTGACTAGGTTACCATGACCTATCATGTTTACCACACTCATATGTACTCTTTTACAGTCGTCCACCGCGGAAGAATATAAACCCCATCACGCAATTCTTTAAGGTTCCCAACCGCGGGAGCAATCGGATCCCAGGTCACACACACAGACATTCAGATGTAGAGCGTCTCGCACCACGCGTCGAAGCCATGAAGAATCCATCTTATAATCACCCAATCACGGCGACACAAGTCCCTGAGTCACAACTCCAAGGGTCACGCACAGGTATAGATCTACTGAGATTCCACAGTCTCAGAACACAACCAAAACCTACACCAATCAAGAACCTGGCATCTCTATCCAACCGAGATGAAACAACTAACACCAGCTAATCATCTACAAAAAAACTCTCTCTCTCCTTCTATCCAAAGGAAAGACAAAGGCTTAACAAGAAACCATGACTCAACCTCAGCGTACTGTAGTACTCCTCAACACTTAGCCTCTGAGAACGTTATAAGTCTTACCTCGAGGCCACACTGACTACAGTCACACAGCTGCTGTCAACTTCAATCACAATACTAAGACCGTCCGCCACACCAAGCTCATCCGGTACAACACATCCCATTGTGCCCTAAACCTCACCTCATGAGGTTGCGCTACACAACCTAACTCCTGCTAGGCAAACCACAATCACGTCGCCGCCTCGAGCTCACTGTCCAACGTACAACATCAAACAAAGGGAACGCACTTCTGAGACCTTTCATCCAGAGTTACTAATAGCACCCACGACCATGCAGACACCTTCCGCACTTTCGCTCTCAAAGCACACATCGATCACAGGCATCGTACCCTATGATTTCTCACCTATCACCCCAGGCCAGCAAAACCACACGGTCCATTGATGAACCTCATCACTCCACACTTCGTTCCTATGAGCGAACAACATACCCATCTCTGAACCTAAGGTGGAACACAAAAAACCTCTAGACATATCATACATGGGATACGTCATCTCAGCACTAAGCCAACCACACGAACCTCACACAGTTCCTAAATGTTATCTCCTAATCGCTAGGATATCGACCAAACCACTGACCTGCATTCCCGTAGGAATCTCACAGAACCGCTACTCATCGCAGGAGTGCTTACACATTCCCATACAGTCATAACCCATGCTCTTCCCAGCATAACTACAAGTCATACTCATTTCCATATCCTTGAGCTCACTCACTCGGAACTCAATTTTCAAACCATAAAAGGTACACGACGTCTAAGGTCGTCAGACTACTCAGATTACCAACAACATCCTGCTAACCACCATCGACATCCTGACTACTAGGAAATATCTCCAGAACCACACGTTCTACTACCTCAACATACGCTTGGCCAAGGATCTCTACGCTCCCATCCACTATGTTCCCGTTTATACCCCGTCCCGAGAACACAGCTCAAGACATAGCGTGGCTCACGGCGTATCTAATCCGTCACACGGCCAGAACCACGTATACCAAGACTCCAAAGGGTTGTCACTATCCCTAATCTAATCACATCAACTGATTTCCCAGGGTCTCCAGCACCCCATCACTTCGACTCACAAGGTCAACCATAACACAACTCCGACATTCACTAGCCAACTCTTAAGGGGAGCTAGCTACTATAACCAAGCCACTCACTAGGCTTTATCTGCACTTGAACAAACGCTACTCGTACTAACACCTAACAAACACCAACCGAGGCAAACCTCACACAGGACCCAACTCACTGATGAGTTCCACAACATACCAAGCGATCGACGCTCAACCCATAACCATACTTCTGCAACTGATAGCAATCGAGTCGCATAACCAAGACCTAAACCACAGTCTTGTTGCCTCTAAGGGTGTACAGGTCTTATATGAAGAAAGCATGAAACAAGACAACCTAAGATCGATCTATCATGTTACTTCTACCACATACCACATAGTCATGCTAACACATAGCCCCGACGATCATGCAGACACGACACTGATATCGAGGAGAACCGACAAGAATGACGCGTCACTTTGGATAACCTACTTAGATTCCCTACTAGAAATCATGTCCATAAAATGCGGCTCTAACTTAGCTCCCAAGTTTGTTAGTCCGAACACCCGAAGGTAAGACTAATCAATCCTAAGGTCCAACCTCCATGCTCACATATACACGACATCAACATGCTCATATTCCAAACACAGGCATCCAAGCACACACATATCCAAACCAAGTAACACACCCTCTTTCCACAGCATATAGGTATTCGAACCCAGAGCTTTGATACCAAGTTGTCACGCCCCGAATATCCAGGTCACGCGAAAGCCCACCAAAACACCCATTTAAGGAAAAATAGGTTTCATAGTTCTTAATCAAAATATAATATTTGGATAAAAATTCCCATAGTTCAATCACATAAACTGAAAACATGCATCTCATACATGAATATGCATATCGCCCAAAGGCATACAAACCAGCCATCACAGGCATTACATGTAAAAGTACATGTACAAAACAGAAAAAACTACAGTAAGTCTTCCATCACCTCTGCAACTAGGTCAACTTCTCATGCTCACCTGAAAAGGTTTTACAGTAAAATTCCACACCGTGAACCGAAGCCTAATAGAACATTGATAATAAAATTGTAAAGCAGGCTACGCAATTATACACACACGGGCTCAACCACGGGAGCTAAAAAGGTTTTCCTTCCAAAACCACAAGTTTTCTGTCAGACTATCACAAGTCTCAAAAAGGTTTTATCTCATAAAATCTCACATTTTTCATCCTTCAAACTATGCATATCATCCTAACAGATATCATACCACAGTTAAAAGAAAGCTGTAAATAAAATAGTAAGCTCCACTCAGGCCACTTAGCCGAGGAGAAAGATATAAATGTAGTCCTATGTACCGACTCTGTCACATCGATAAAGATAACAACTATAGACTCTCGACCATTACCCTTGACCCGTAGGTTTAGTAATGACAAGTTCTATACGAAATTACAGCAATAACGTCATTAACGGAGGAAACCGACTTAGTTTACGGGTCACACCCGAGAGCACTAAGTACCCACACAACCACTTAGTTTACGGGACCACAGCCCGAGGGCACTAAGCACCCACCAATCTCGTTTACAGGGATTAATCCGAAGGCACGTAGGGACCTACTATGCGCACGTTTTTGGACTTACACCGATGAGCAATGGAAGCCCAACTCAACACACACACTGTCACGGTACATCTATGAAAAATATTTTAAAACCCACCGTAGCTCAACTACGAAAACCCGCAAAGTGATTTATAGAACACATGTATAAAAAGAGATCCAATCCATCAAAATGGAGATCTAAAACCATTTCCAGCAAAATGTTAAAAAGGTGAGACTCAACCTCGCGGGTTAGCTCCAAACCTCCAAAAGAACGTTTTTCAACCGATTTAACAAATCACCGTTTTCAAACCTTCTTTTGAAAACTATGGATACCACGTACCCGAAACATGCATATAACCGAGAAAAGGAGTAAAAATCCACTTTTACCCAAAAATCACGATTTAAAACATGTAAACAATATTTCATGCATTTCTACCCGGTGAAAGCAAGTATAACTGCATATAACACCCTCATAACAGTAGTAGGTCTAGAATCCTACCTCGGTGAGTAAAAACTCAAAGCCTCAAAAATCAAACCTCGACAAAACTAAATTCTTTCCGGATATATACGAAGCCCCCGACACCAACATCAAGGATCCATAGTCAGATTGCTAAAAATCGAGCCCCGGGCCCTCAGAAATCTAGAGAGAAGGCAGAGAGAACCGAAACTTAGCTTGGAAGAAAGCTCCATCAAAATATCTCAGCCCCTGATATTTATAGAAAAACACCAAATTTCTCAGTTCAGTCGACTGGACCCCCAGTTCGGTCGACTGAACAGCCTACTGGAAACCTAAAAAAAGCCCACCGCCATAGTTCAGTCGACCGAACCCCCATGCCCAGTCAACCGAACTCTAAATTTTTGGTTCAGTCAACTGGGCCAAGCCCTCTAGTCGACCGAACTGCTGGGCAGTGTGTTTTTTCGCGTAAAAACTGATTTTCCAACCTTAAGCCAAATCAAACAAGCCTCAACGGAACCGGAACACACGCCAAAGATGTACCTAACACCTTTTGAAGTGTACGAGATAACTCGAACACTTAGTCATTCCAAAAAAAATCGGGTCGGGGTCTCACAGCCTCAAATGTATCCCACCTCCCATGCAACCAATGGAAGTTTAAGAAAATTTAAATTTTAATTAAACACCATAATTACACCCTATTACATTTTTTTCTATAAAAATAAGACCTTAGTCTTCACTCTCCTTCGTGTATTTTGGCTGAGAGAGTGTAAGAGAGAGGCTCCAAAAATTTTAAGTGTTCTAAGAGAGAAGAAGGAGAGAAGAAGAAAGAAGGAAGGAAGAGAAAGGAACAAAGGCTCAAGGGAGGTACAATAAATCTAAGCCCTACTCTCTTTCACCCATTTGAGCATCAAAAGCGGTAAGCAACTCCTTCAAACCCTCTGATATTCTCCCCTAAGATACCCCTCAATCCATCTCTATAACAAACCCTAAGAAAATAATACAAAGAATGAGTAAAAAAGGCATCATATGAGTAGAACAAGGGCTGTTTGTGTAAGATTGTGTTTTGTATGAGCTTGTATGTGTATGTTTTTAAGTTTTATGGCTTGTGTGTATTCTGGAGTTTTGATTTATGTGAGTTTACAACATGCATGCAAAGGAAACATGTTAAAAAAAATGTACACAACATAGGCTAGCAATCAAAAACCCTAAGTAGCCTGATTTTTTGGACTTACTCACTTTCTTCTACCAACTTTAAATCATCATAACTAAATGTAGAAAAATGGTCTTATCGTGATTTTTGTTTCCAAATCTATATGTTTGAGTTATCTTTCATATAAAATTAGTTTGAAGTTATTTCGTTGGGTAGAACTCCAGATATCTCATTTTTCCAAAGAGTGTCAGATCTTGACCACTCTGAATTGTAGACCTAACAATCCTAAGTTAGCGTAATAACCAAGCTTAGGTCAAAACCCAAAACTTATAGAGGACATATTTATCTTTTTTTTCACCAAACATAAGCCAAAAATATGAATTCTTGATAGGTCAATAGCCTTCTCAAAATCTCTGTTAAGGTTTAGTGACTGACAGACCTCTCTGTCACACATTTTTGTGAGAACCAAAACCTAACTTTTTTATAATCCAAATCCAAAAGTGGTAAACTTGAAAAATGTAGATAACATATTAAACTAAGTACGGAGAAAAAATCAGCCCAAAATACCCTCAGATGACACCCCAAAGGTTTTGAGCATTCTCTGTTAAAAACACACTATGCAGATCCTTTTTAGGCTGACTGAACCCTTTTTACATATTGGCCAAAATCTCAAACGTTTACCAAATAACTTACCTTAGAACAAAACATGAAACTTGTATGGGACACCTGGAACTAAAATATCACCAAAATTCAGAGCCATAGCGCTTTAAATTATACCCCAAAGTCGTGACCAACAGAGGCCCAATTTCTAAGGTTTTCTCAGCAAAATGCTGAAGGGTATTTACTAAAGCAAAATAAATAACATTTTTTCTTTAGGAACTGACCTTGGTGATAAATATAAAAGTTATAAGAAATATTTTTGTCTAAATAGTGTTAAAATTTTATAAATTAAATTAATGTCTAAGTACTTCGAAACACTATCGCAACTTTAAAACTAGCAATTAAACTTGTACCTAAAATTGGCTAAGTGTTTGACTAGTGTGTTACTTATGAAACTTGAGTGTGTGAACCTTACATGAACTTTGTGGGTGATTAGTATATGAAAATGATGCTTTTGATAAAACAAACTCATGCTAATGGTTTGAGTCTATGCTGCTTAAATTGTGGTTATGCTTCACATGCTTGTACTTAATGTTTTAGCAAGTTATACCATGTGCCATGTCATGTTTATATACCATGCAATAATTAATTATACACGACAGGCATATTGTACATCATGGGTATTTCTCTATTTCAACTTGGGTTATCAGAGTCCCCTTCGTATCTTTCGATTGGGTTGGTTGACATGAAAATCAATTATTCAGTGGTTGTGGATCTAGTGCATCCCTGGTTGCCAGATGTGATATTGAATTGGAGGTTTTTATTATAAAAAGGGGCATTTAGGCACTATGAGACCGTCAGTAGCTTTAATTAGACTTTGGGTTGACGCTTAATGAGCATCCTAGTACTTAATATGGGATCGTTTAGCCCGGATAAGGATGAATAAAATTGGTTGGCCCACCCCCACGCCATTGCCATTGAGTAAAACGGCTGAGGCATGCAGCCAAGGCGAGCGTTTACCTTTCGCAACGAGGCTAGGATAGGGTAAGTGATCAATATACCATCAAGTTTACTCTGTAATTCCCAGCATAAAATTCATGATACTGTTCTGGAAATACTTGGGGTTGGGCATTTACATTTCATTTATCTGCATCACGCACTCACACTCATGTTCTTAAATGTGCTCATCTTGTTAAAAATGATAGTTTGCCTATATCTCTGTTCCCTTAACTTTGCATTGGGTGTTATACGATATGTATTGTAGAATATGTTGTCGTGAGTTTGTTAGACGATTTAGGGAATTTTCTTCTGGGCTCCAGCTCATGGCATTCGTGCCACAGGTGAAGAAGAACAGTTCGAGGAAGGTACGTTTGTTGAGGGAGGAGATTTTGAAGAAGGGGGAGTGTGGCAGGAGTAGGACAATCCCAACGACGTAGTTTCAAGACGTAGAATACTTACTTTTAATCTTTTGTTTAGTTTTTCACGGATATAATGTGTCACGCCCCAACATCAGGGTCACACGAAAGCCCGCCCAAAAGACAGTTTGAGAAAATAAGATTTGCAGTTGGAAAGCCCTCAACTGAAAAATATACATCATTTGGATAAAATCCCCACAGTTCAACCCTCATAAACTAAAAACATGCATCTCATACAAGAATAAGCATATCACCCAAAGGCGTACAAAACCAGCCATCACAGGCGTTACATATAAAAGTACATGTACAAAAACAAGGAAAACTACAGCAAGTCTTCCATCACCTCTACAACTAGGTCAACTCCTCGTGCTCACTTGAAAAGGTTTTACAGCAAAATTCCACACCGTGAGCTGAAGCCCAATAGAACATAAATAATAAAACTGTAAAGCAGGTTATGCAATTACACACACACGGGCTCAACCACAGGAGCCAAAAAGGGTTTTTTTTCCAAAACCACAAGTTTGCTTCAGACTACCACGAGTCTCAAAAGGTTTTATCTCATAAAAATCCATGTTTTCTCCATCCTTCAAACTATGCATATTATCTTAACAGATATCATGCCAAAGTTAAGGAAAAGCTGTAAATAAATAGTATGCTCCATTCGGGTCACACAACCGAGGAGAAAAGATATAATTGAAATCCTATGTACTGACTCTGCCGTACAGACAATGGTAACAACGATAGACTCCTGCACATTACCCTAGCCCTAAACCACTGAAGGCCTGCTAGGTAATGACAAGTTCTATACGGATTTACAACAACAACACCATTCAAGGAGGCAACCGACTTCTTTACGAATTTCCCTGACCGATGGGAAAGCACCCAAATCACACACTTATTTCTTTACGGTTTCCCAAGACCGATGGACGAAACATAACCAAACCACGTTTACGGGGATTAACCCAAGGGACCGTAGCGAACCCACTGCACATGTTTTTTGACTTACACCAAGGAGCAATAGAAGCCCAACTCAAATCACACTCTGTCACGGTACATCTATGGATAACATTTAAAAATCCATCGTAGCTCAACTATGAAACCCATAAAACAATTTATACAACACATGTATAAAAGAGATCCAATACGTCAAAATGGAGATCTAAAACCATTTCCTACAAAACGTTTAAGATTTGAGACTCAACCCCACGGATTAGCTCCAAACCTCCAAAAAGACGTTTTTCACCTAATTTCACAAATCACCGTTTTCAAACCTCCTTTTGAAAACCACGGATGTCAACACACCTGGATCATATATACAACGAAGAAAAGGCGTAAAAATCCCATTTTTACCCAAAACCAAGATTTACACATGAAAATCACATTTGATGTATTTTCTCTCTGGTGAAAACATGTATAATCACATATATCACCCTCATATAGCTGTATGGTCTAGAATTCTATCTCGGAGAGTCAAGAACTTGACGTCTCAAAACTGAACGGCGTCAGAACGAGAATCCGACTAGATGGCTACAAAGCTCTCGGCCCCGATACCAAGGTTCCGCAAAGGATCGAACACTGGTCTATTTATAGAAAACTAAAAATTACACTGTTCAGTCGACCAAACCCCCGAGTTCAAACGATCGAACCTAAAAATCTCAGTTCAGTCAACTGAACCACACCCTTCAGTCGACTGAACTCAAAACCTGAAGCATACTGGAATCTATTGTGATTTCTCAGCCCAAAAACCAACCCAACCAACCTAAACAAGGTCTGGAAAAGCGTAAAACACATTAACACATGCTGTTCTATAACTTTAAAGCTTAAATCATGCATCGATGCTATTCATATACTGAATTAAACACGTCAAATAAATAAACAACCTAAAAGATAAGGGTCAGGGTCTCACATAATGTAACTTTTGTTAAGCTTTCTGGAAGACTGTACTTATTAAGTATTTTGATCAATCTTTGAACCGTTAATGATGTAATAATTACCTTATGTATTTATAAACATTCGGCTAGAATATGCCCCTTATTTATAGTTATATATGTCCCAACATGCCCAAAAAATGCGGTGTCACATTCCAAATCTCCTTTCGTCAATTTGTAACCAAGACCGAAACTGCGCGAAGTTGGCAATACTTGGTAAGGTTTTGGAATATCTTGCTATTTGCGATTCAATCCCATTCTTGGAAAGTAAGACATTTTCCTCATCATCATAGCCGCTCGCTAATTGATGTAGTTCTCTTCTTCCTTTAACAGCATATGCACAACGTGAGCTTCATCGAAAGAAAAATAAACTAAAATAAAGAATTTTGATGGAGTTTTAATGCTTAACAAGGAAAGATACAAGAAAAAGAAATAGAAAAGGAAATAAAAGAATTATTATGAAAGAATAATTAAGCTAACATTTAAAGAAGAAGAAAAGGACAAGTAGGAAAATAAAGCTAATAATAAAAAGAAAATAAAAAAAAAGAAAAAGAAATGGTACATTAAAAGGAAAAATTAAAAGAAAGATGAAAAATAAAATATGGGTGTAATATTGACAATTACAACCATATATATGTAAGTGCTTGGATTATAACAATAACGATATTGTCTAGTCGTATTATTAAATTATGTTAGCTCTATTTAATATATTTAATAAATTTAATGCGGGCAAATAAACAAAACAAGTAAGCTAAATATGTTAAAGCTTGAATTCAAACATAAATAAAGCAACTATAAGCAATGCAAAAACGTAGCAAAGATGAAACAATCAAATTAACTCTGTCACTCCAAAGAGGTAAAAAATGGAGTTAGATGGACCGAGGATCCAAGCATTGTACCTGGATCGCTAAGGAATTCTCAAGTCGGAGAATGCCAATTTGGTCCCCGGGCGATGATCCAAGCTTGGGTTTCAAAACTTTGGTATTGAGGGTTCGGCTCTCGGTACTTTGACAGGGTTTCAGTGTCAGGGCTCAGAATTGTTCGGTGACTCAGCAGAGCTTCTCTCTCTAAAATTCTCCTCTAAAACTGTGTATATAAGAGAACGATATTTATAGAATTCTGCTGACACGCTTTGGGACACGTCAGGCCATTTGATGTTGACAGTCACCAGGTTAGGAGTTGGTGGTCACCACATTGGAAAAGGTTCCAAGAGCTTCTATTAGCTGTCACCACAATGAAAGTTGGCGGTCGCCATATTAGAGGTGGCGGTCGCCACTTTGGGATAGGGTTTCCAAGAAGTTCTATTAGCGGTCGCCACAATGAACATGGTGGTCGCCACAATAAGTGACAGTTTCCAAAGGATTCTATTAGCGGTCGCCACATTAGAGTTGGTGGTTCAAAAAGATTTCATTTGTTTGAAGGTTTTGACGATTGGGTTTTAATATCGAGCTTGGATCATTTTTCGAGGATCGTACTGAGGCATAATTCCAATCGTTTTCATCATCGAATTCACCTAAGATTAGGCGGGGTCAAATTGGGGTGTCTACAGTGGCACACCGGCAGAATAGGCTGTCAAGCACCGATAACATGTGGAGGGGGACCCCTTACGTACTAGCGAGTCCCTTATGGGAGATGCTGGCCCCCATAAAGCTAATAGGCACAACAGGCGGGAGCCCAACAGAGGCCTAGGAAGGTGAACTAATCGTTGAAGACTTGTAGAAGAGGCAAGTGAGAGGTGATTAGTCTGTGGATGGACATAATGGAGTTGGTAAAAGCATGACAATTTCAATGCTCGTTGACCTTCTTCCTTTTACTTCTGGGGATGCTTCGGTGTTTGGGAAGAACATTTTAGCTGATATGGTAACTTGTTTTGGGGGTTTGCATCTTTTAGGGATTGTTTGTGAGGACTGGGGAGTGGATGAATTAACCATCGGGATCGTGGAAAAAGCAAGTGGGAAGCGACTAATCTACCGGGGGATAGCGCATGGTCATATCTAAAGGATGGAAATGTTAAACGCAGGCTAATAAGGAATTACTAAAGTGGAAGAAAGCTTACCTGAAGAAGTAAAGGACTGCCAGCAAAGGTAGTGGTCGCGTCTCGATAAATAGCATCCAAGCCAATCAAGGTCTCAACAAGTACCATCGGGACGAATTCCTTTCCCAATCACATCTGACCCGCAATGTCCACTAATGAGTAGCTAACACGTCTATCAGAAGGAACTAAGAGGTAATAGGCAACGAGGCAGAAGCACAAAGCATAACGTCACCATAACTGAAAAGCAAGGTCGTTGAGATCACCGGTAGGAAGGAATCTCTCAATAATCCAAGGAATGTCAAGACAGTCGTCAGATGTCAAGAGGGAAGCCTCCATTTTAGATATGCCACAAAGTTGTATTATTTACTACCGATTAGAAAGGAAGAAGGTTGACACGACTACAGGTTTTCTTAGGGTGAGATCCAGAATACCAGCAAACTCTTCTATGGTGGGGCACAGTTCTTCAAGATCGAAGCGAAAGACATGGGATTGTGGATTCTGATAGTATATGTGCAATCCCAAGAGGGGGGGGTAAATTGGAAAAAAAATTTCTTGTTCAATTATTAGAAAACAAGTATATCTTTCAATTCACTTATACGTAAGATATTTTAATTCACAAGTATATTTTCTTGCTAGAGAATTAAAGCACAAGTAGTTTTTAATTATCTTATAAATAAGATTCAAAATATTTTGATAGAAGATTTAACTACAAGTGTAGATGTTAATTAACCATATTTAAAACCTTTTTATTTGAAGATTAAAGTGCAAGAGTATATTAATTTTAATTCACAATATTACAAGATTCAAAACTTTCTTCTTTGAGATTTTAGAATGCAAGCAAAAGATTTAAAATGTAAGTTTAGATGAAATCACTAGATTCAAAACTTTCTTAATTTACAAATTAAAATACAAGTATAAAATTTAATAGTGAATGATTCAAGTATAGATTTTAAGTGTTGTGATGCAAATATAAACAACAATATAATAATGAGAATGAAAAGTAAAGGGAGATAGAAATACGACATCATGATTTTTACAAGGTTCGGCGCAACGGCCTACGTTCTTGCCTCAAGCCAATCGCTATGAAGATTTTCACTATCCCTCCTTCAATAGGCGGAACTGCCTCTCTCCTTAGTCTAGGCGGAGTAGCCTCTCTTGAGAATGTCTTCTTCTCAAGTCCCTCCTTATAGGCGAAGTTCCATCTCTCCTTCAATAGGCAGAGTTGCCTCTCTTGAGAATCACCTTCTCAAGTTACAACAAGAATACAAGAGTAGAATCTAACTTGGATGTACAAGATCAGCTCCTTTAGCGAGCAAATGGATACAATAAAAGCATAATAATATTCACTCTAAAGGATATACAAGTAAAAGCTCAATGGAGGATTTCTAAGGTTTTCTCACAAAAATATTTCATAAAAATGAAGAATTTGAAGAACAAAATTGATATATATGAAAGAATTGATTTGAAGGTTTGAAGTGTGTAAAATCAGAGCTCAAAGGCGCTATTTATAGGCCAAAAGTTCGTACTAGCCGTTGCCCCAAATAAGGAAATGTCAAACTAGCCATTAAGTTCAAAATTCAAAAATTAGCCTGTTTGATCGACTAAAGAAGCTAGTTCGGTCGACTGAACTTGATTTTAGTCGACTGGATCGAGTGATCAGTCGACTGGATCGCGAATGCTCAATTTTCCCGACTTCAAACGACCATAACTCCTTCATCCAGATTTCGAATAGGGTAATTCTTGTGTTCCAATTGAAGCCCCGGAAGTCTACTTTCCAATGGTTCAAACCTCATAGAAAAATTCATTTTGTACAAAACATTATGGCCAAAATACCGAAGGTATGCCAATTTTCTTCACACAATTTTTGCATATTTTTTGCCGAACTTCTTTTGAAACATTTTAAAAAATATTTTATACTTTGAAAATGATTTTCCATGAAATATTTAACTACGTTATGCTCCATCTAATGTCTCCTATAAGATTTCACACATATAACCAATGGTACATGAACTTACATAGGTCCTAGTGCATTTACACTTAGAAAATCTTCAAGTCCTTCAAGTCTTTCTTTTCTTCTTGGTTTTTCTCGTGCTCCATGGATCTTAGCCGCTTGAATATAATCTTTATGCTTCATGGCTTCCATTTTGCTTTCTCAATTGTGCTTGTGTCATTAAAGTCCTGTGAACACACTCAATTTACACAATTAGAAGCTTTGGTTTGTTATCATCAAAATAAGTTGAAACCTAGTTAGGCCAACAATCTCCCCCTTTTTGATGATGATAAACAAAGAGTAAAATGAAATTGCCTTTACAAGGCTCCCCCTCACAATATGCATATAACCAAGATTTAGAAAATATAATGTTAAAATTCAAGGACATTGAATTTTCAAGTGAAAGACATTTAAGCACAATTTGACTGATGAATGTGATAAATTGCATTTTATGAATAAAGTCATTTAAGGCATATGTTAGCAATTTAACACAAAGCCTCCCCCTTTTAACCTATCAAAAAGATTTAATAATTAAGTGCAGTGTATAAACTCTCTTTTTCTCATATCAAAAGGAATGTTAAAAAAATAATACTTATTTTGCTCAAACATTCTCCCCCTTTTGCCATTATAAAAAAGTAGAAGCTTAAAAATGAAATTTATTGAAAAATTATTCTCCCACTTTTGGTATAGCATCATTTGGCAGAAAAATAAGATACCAATTGTTAGAAAAACTAATTGTCAAATTAATACTAATTGATATGATACTAATTGTTATTCGATATCAAGTTATACAAATTGACAAACTGATGCCAATTGTTATTTATGGGTAGAAATATAAATAATAACAATTGTTAACAATTCTCCCCCATTTTCTAAGAGTGCCAATGAAAAATTATCATTTTGACACCAATAATGAAGATAATAACTTTTCATGAAAACACTTTTAAGATGTTAAAACTATACATATTTTAAAGCATGGATAAATAATATGCAAATGGCTTCCAAAGTAGCTATTTATGCATAGGTTGAAACCTTATGCCATAACTTAAAATTTTTTCGACAACAATGCCATATATATTGGATTCAATAAATATTCATGTAAAAAAAATAATAATTCCTCCAAAGTATAGCACATAATACCAATTGTTATGACTTTTTAGAAAATAATTTCAAATTTTACTCAAAAAGTCATTTCTAATCTTCATTCAAATCTAATACCAATTGATATAAATTATGAGCACAATTTGTTCTTATGAATTTCAAAAATTATTTATGACAAAAAAATATAAACATCTAGAGCTCATTGTCATTATGCTTAATGAGTATGAAAATTGAGCATTAAAGAATTAAGGCATAGTATGAAATGATATTTTTAACAAAGATATTTATGCTCCAATTTGCATATGTATGACTTTCAAAAAGATATTTATGTTCTCTAAGTCATAGCACATAAGATTTACAGCAAAAATATAATGCATGACTTAAGCACAAGAAAATTATTATGATCCATATCAAGAGCACATTACTATGTTTAATGATCCAATTTATATAAAAATGATATTTAGCTATTTTACATGCAAGGAGTCATTTTTCATAAAGAGGTACAAAAGTACATAGGAAAGGTTATACCATTTGAGTTTTCATTAATCATTTTGTCAAGCCCCAAGCAATATTCCATTCACGCGCCAAACTCCGGGTCATGCGAAAAACCTCAGAACAACCACCAAAACCGCCCAAACAAAAGGGATTTAAAATCAGAAAACAAAACAAGGCCAAAACCTTTGTAAAAACGTACTACCGAGGGTTTATTTATTTAAAAGAGTAGCCTAAAGACTATGGTTACAGCCTCACAAGCTAAGCCTTTAAAACCAAAATATGTGTTTTGAATAAAAAAAAATATATTTTTTCGTTTTAAAAGAAACTTAGGCCGTTCCAAAATCTACCTCGAAGCACAAAAGTTTATGTGAAGCAAAAATCATTTGAAAATTTCATTTTCAAACCGTTGATCCCAACAACAAAAAACGTAGTATGAAACTACGAAAAACAACAACCAACCCAAGGTTCTCTCAACAGCATGAAACCATGCATACATCCATAGAATAGACGGTTTTACAGCAAAATCCCACACCGTGAGCCGAAGCCCCAACAATCGATAAAGCTATAAAGTAGGTTATGCAATCATAAGCATACAAGCTCAACCACGGGAGCTAAAAAGGTTTTCCATCCTGAAAACTACCAGTTTTTCCTCAGGCAAACACGAGCCTCAAAACAGTTTTATTTCATAAAACCCTACATTTTCGTCCTCAAAACCATGCATATCACATAGTGGGAGCTAACTCAACCGCAAAGCCAAAAGGTTTTACATCATAAAACCCAAGTTTTTCCATCAGACTCCCAAAACAGTTTTTTCTTCACAACCAAGCATTTAAACAATGCAAAATCACATTTTACAGTTGATGGAAAACAGTAAGTAAAATGTCAATTTTCCACTCGGATCACACATCGAGGAAGATAAAAGATATTTTCCACAGTTAAGGAAAAACAATAACTAAAACATTGTTCCCTCACGGAATATACCATCGTGGAAAAAGAAGAAGAATAAGATCCTATGTACCGACTCCATCACAAGAGGATAGAGGTAATAACTATAAACTCCTGCCCATTACCTAGTTCTAGCATCTATCAAGACCTGCTATGTAATGACAAGTTTTATACGGAGCACCATACAAATCTCTTAATTTACGAGCGACAACCCGAGGGAACTAAGCACCCAACCGTCTCAATTTACCAGGACTAACCCGAAGGACGTGAGTACTTACGTTGCGCACGTTTTCAGACTTACACCGAGGGTAACTCGTACCAAATACACGTCATCCCGGTACATCTAGATAATCTTCTAAAAACCGAACTGTAGCGTCAACTACAAAACATGTAGAGACCCAGTACGTTTTAAAATTTTAGCTAAATATTTTAATAAAATTAAATTAGTGAAAATGGTTTCTGATAATAAATACCGCTT
>JAULJZ010151516.1:0-30258 GCA_032270985.1 Heliamphora pulchella | reverse complement strand
GTTGAGTTCACTCCCACCATATGATTGCATATTCCTGCTTTACAGCTTATTATCTGTTTCTATTGGGCTTCGGCTCAGGAGTAAGAATTTTCTATAAAAAACTATTTTCAGGTGATGATGTGGATGCGGAGTAGGTTGGTGGTGCCACGGTAGCGGAAGACTTTTATAATTTTTCTTTTTGGTATGCCTGTTCCTGAAGGCAAGTTTTGTACGCCATAAGGCGATATATTGTACGTATGTTGAACTGTTGTCCTTTATATATGAGAGATACAATTTGTTGGGTATTCTATTGGTTTCAACAAGCAGATTTCAATGTATGAAAACCTATATTTTCATATAAATTGGATGTTTGGTGGATTTTCACGTGATCCCAGGTTTTGGGGCGTGACAACTTGGTATCAGAGCTCTGGGTTCGAATACCTAAGTGCCATGGGAAAATGAGGTTTATCACCTGGTGAGGTTGATTGTGTATTCTTGCTTGCATATGCTTGAACGCTGGTTTATAACATGTTAATAGCTTTCTGAGCATAATAATTGTGTATATGTGGGTATGGAGGTTGAATCTTAGGATGGAAGAGTTTGGCCTTCGGGCGTTTGGTTTAACATGTTTAGAAGCCAAGTTAGAAGCGCGTTTGGCCGACGTGTATTCTAGTAAGGAATCTGAATTCGTTATCCAAATTGACGATTCCGTCTTGTTAGTTCTCCTCGGTGTGTGAGATGTATTTGCATAATCTTATGTGGCTATGTGATAGCATGATTATGTGTTTATGTTACATAGTAACATATTGTAGGAAAGCTTATCCTGTTTATATTGCTTCCTATAGAATTATGTCCACGCGGGGAGTGCGGGGACGGGGTCTTAGCTGGGGCCGTGGCCGAGAACGTGCTTATGTTCAGGTTCCGGAGGAAGAGAACATTCCTGCCTCACAGGAACAAGTGGGTGGTACTGATGTTGGTGGCGCTGATGTCGACCAGGAGATGTTGGCCACTATGAGAGCTATAGCAGAAGCAACCAGGGCTAGTGTGCGGGTTCCGGAGCCAAGGGCTTCTGTGGCCGTGAGGGAGTTTCGGCGGTTGGATCCTCTGACCTTTTCCGGGGAGTCGGACCCCAAGGTGGCTACTGAGTGGCTGGAAGTGACCATGACGATCTTCGAGACTCTGGATATCGAGGAGGATGCTCTGCGCATAAAGTTGGCAGCATTCCAACTGCGGGAAGATGCTAGAGAGTGGTGGAAGTTTGCCAAGACCACGGTGGATGACACGTGGGCTGCATTCACGAGAGTCTTCTTAAAGAAGTATTTCCCGAGATCTTCGAGGGATACATACCGAGAGGAGTTCCTCTCCCTTGTTCAGGAAAATCTGTCTGTGGTCCAGTATGAGGCCAAGTTCGCGAATCCGTCGCGGTTCGCACCTGAGATGGTATCTACAGAGGAGTTGTGCACTCAGAGGTTTGAGAGGGGACTTCGACCTGCTATTAAGGATAGGGTTGTAGCTTTGGATGTGGAGGTGTACATCAAGCTGGTGGAAGCTGCTATACGGGTCGAGAACTCGTTGGCAGATAGCCGCAGGATTAGAGAGAGCGGGAGCCAGTAGGGCATGGAGATGCACAGTTTCAGGGGCACAGGAGCAAGCGCCAGAGGTCGTCTGGACCTAGTTCTCGCTTTGTCGGATCGTCTTGGCCGCAGTCGTCTGCACCTACACTTTCAGTGGCCTCGACAAGAAGGCCAGAGCAGAGAGGATTGATCTGTTATCGCTGTGGACAGCCGAGACATCGTTCAGATGAATGCCCGCAGAAGGGCCAGGCTCAGATTTCAGTGCCCGTTCAGTTACAGACGAGAGACCCACCTATCTGTTTTGGGTGTGGTCAGCCTGAGCATATCCGCAGACTTTGTCCCAGAGAGGGGAATGTTCAGAGTCCGACAGGAGCGTCTGTTCCTTCATCTATGCAGAGGTGACAGGCTCCGCAGCAACCTAAGGCTCAAACGTCTAGGTTCGCGGAAGGAGGTGCTTCAGCGCAGTCAGTGAGGCAGCCATCGACTTCGAGTTATGGTGGACAGACCAGACTGCCGTAGGCCAGGGCTTATGTTCTTGCGGATCGTAGTGCTTCCAAAGCACCAGTGGTATCTGATGCTGCTGTTACACCAGCCATGATCAGAGGTACTCTTCTAGTATTTAGATCATGGGCCAGTGTTCTCATCGACACAAGAGCATCACATTCATTTATATCATCTGCATTTGTATCTGCTTTGGGGTTAGAAATGAACTGGTTAGGTAGCACATTGTATGTGGAGACCCCAGTTAGTGGGAGTGTGACACTGAGCCTTGTTTGTAGATCCTATGTGCTGGAGGTCGCCGGTCGTTGTTTAGAGTTTGATTTTATCATTCTAGACATGACCACGTTTGATGTTATCCTAGGGATGGACTGGCTGACTACCTACCATGCCTTTATAGATTGTGAGCGACAGAGAGTGTCGATCTATACGCCAGAGGGTGACTGCTTTTACTTTGTGGGTGATCGGGATGAGGGCTTGATGTATGTGCCCGGTGCCACTCAGGTTCGAGGAGATTTGAGTTTCCTCTTTTCTGCACTCAGGTTAGAGGAGCCGGTTGGGTTTCGGGGAGTGTTAACCCCTGTGGTGTGCGACTATCCGGATGTCTTCCCAAACGATCTGTTTGAGTTACCACCGAGCCGAGATGTGGAGTTCTCCATTGATCTTGTTCCGGGAGCAGCTCCTATCTCTATGCCATCGTATCGTTTTGCACCGGCTGAGTTGCAAGAACTCAAGGTGTAGTTGCAAGAGTTGTTAGATAAGGGGTTTGTGCGGCCCAGTACATCGCCATGGGGAGATCCAGCTCTCTTTGCAAAGAAGAAGGATGGTTCGTTGCGGTTGTGTATAGATTACAGGAAGTTGAACCAAGTGACGGTGAAGAACAAGTATTCGATGCCAAGGATTGACGACTTGTTTGATCAGTTGAGGGGGTCGCGTTGCTTTTCAAAGATTGACTTGAGGTCAGGGTATCATCAGTTGAGGATTAGGGATGAGGACATAGCAAAGACCACTTTCCAGACTCACTATGGTAACTACGAGTTTCTCGTTATGCCATTCGGTCTGACGAATGCGCCTGCTACATTTATGGGTTTGATGAACCGTATCTTCCACCCTTATCTGGATAGTTTTGTGGTTGTGTTCGTGGATGAAATTCTGATTTATTCGCCCACGAGGGAGATGCATGAGGAGCATCTGTATGTTGTTCTATAGCTTCTGAGAGAACATTACTTGTATGTGAAGTTTGGGAAGTGCGAGTTTTGGATGACGGAGGTGAGATTCCTTGGACACGTGGCGTCGAAGGATGGGGTATCAGTGGACTCGACGAAGACTGATGTAGTGACGGATTGGTAGAGACCAAGGAATGTTTTTGAGATTCGTAATTTTCTAGGCTTGCAGCACCGATGACACGTTTGACGCGAAAGGGAGTCACGTTTGTATGGAGCAAGTCCTGTGAGTCAACTTTTCAAGAGCTGAAGACGAGATTGACTAGTGCGCCAGTGCTGATTATTCCTGAGCGAGGTTTGGGTTACACGGTGTACTGCGACGCTTCACATGAGGGTTTGGGTTACGTTCTGATGCAGGAGGGCAAGGTTGTAGCTTATGAATCCCGACAGCTAAAGACACGTGAGAGGAACTACCCGACACACGATTTGGAGTTGGCAGCCGTGGTCTTTGCCTTCAAGACATGACGTCACTATCTCTATGGTGAGCGTTTTGAGGTCTTCTCTGATCACAAGAGCCTAATGTACTTGTTTTCACAGAAAGACTTGAATCTTCGCCAACGACGATGGATGGAGTTGTTGGGAGACTACAACTTCGATTTGCAGTACCATCCGGGTAAGGTAAACGTCGTAACTGATGCACTCAGTAGGAGATCTCATGGCTCATTAGCTTTAGTGGCTATGCGAGAGTGGGACATGCTTGGGAATGTTGGGGAGTTTGATCTGTGTCTTAGGGAGACAATGGGAGGTGCGACCTTATATGCAGTTGCTTCACAGCCCGCTTTAGTTGCACGTGTGTTGGAGGCCCAGAGGACCAATCAGGAGGCTCAGATGATACGGGACCGCATTGCCAGTGGGATAGATACAACAGGATGGGTGATGAGTTTAGATCAGAGTCTGAAGCTGTTAGGGCGATTGTTTGTACCAGAGTCGTGCCGTGCTGAGGTGCTACATGAGTTTCATCACTCACGTCTTGCAGTGCATTCGGGAGGCACGAAGATGTATCACGGTCTACGCCGTCAGTTCTGGTGGACGGGAATGAAGAGGGATGTGATCCGATTCGTTTCTCGTTGCTTTACTTATCAGCAAGTGAAGGTGGAACACCAGAAACCAGCATGATTGTTACAGCCATTGCTTGTATCTGAGTGGAAGTGGGAGAATGTCACTATGAATTTTGTATCAGGACTTTCACGCTCGCCGAGGGGACATGATGCTGTTTGGGTTGTAGTGGATAGGCTAACGAAGTCAGCACATTTTCTTTCCATTCGAGTGAGAGACTCAGTAGACAGATTGGGTAGGTTGTATGTTCAGGAGATAGTCCGACTACACAGAGTACCTGTGACTATTCTTTCTGATCGAGACCCGCGGTTTACATCGCGCTTTTGGCAGAGTCTTCAGGTGGCCTTGGGGACGAGCTTCACTTTTTGTACAGCTTTTTATCCTCAGACCGATGATCAATCTAAGAGGACCATTCAGATTTTAGAGGACATGCTGAGAGCCTGTGTACTTAATTTTTGGGATTCTTGGGAGGATCATCTATCATTGGCAGAGTTTGCATACAACAATTGCAATCAGTCCAGTATTGGGATGGCACCGTAAGAGGCTCTGTATGGTAGGCTGTGTAGATCGCCTGTGTGTTGGACAGAGGTGGGAGAGACCGCTGTTTTGGGACCCGACTTGGTGCGGGAAACGACAGAGGTGATCACAGTGATTCGTTAGCCACTGGTGACAGCTCAGAGCCGCCAGAAGAGTTATGCTGATCAGAGGAGGAGACCGTTAGAGTTTGTCGTGGGAGATCAGGTGTTTATGAAGGTCTCGCCACGAAAAGGGTTGATGAGATTTGGTGGCAGTGGAAAGCTATCACCACGTTTTATCGGACCATTTGAGATCTTGGAAAGGAATTGGATGATAGCATACCGTCTGGCTTTGCCGCCTCAGTTAGCATCTGTGCACAACGACTTTCACGTTTCTATGCTTCGGAGGTACGAGCCGGATCCGTCTCATGTGCTAGATTGGACTGAGTTGTGGGTTGATGAGGATGTGACATATGAGGAGCATCCCGTGAAGATTCTGGATACGAAGGAACATGTGTTGCGGGGAAGAACAATTGCTTATGTCAAAGTTCAGGGGCATCATCATGGGGTTGAGGAAGCGACTTAGGAGCATGAGTCTGGGGTTTGTGAGAGATACCTGGAGTTGTTCGCCTCGTGACCTTGTGGTGAATTTTGTGGGCGAAATTCCTTAAGGGAGGAGAGTTGTGAGACCCTGTACCGTTTTCTTTTTGATTTATATGCATATTCCGTGTTTTTAGTCAAGTTTGAGCGTTTTTGCTTTAATATGCATATATGTGTTTCAGTGCCTGTTTTGGTTGATCTGAGTATGCGGGGTTGCTTCCCGGGGTTGTTGGGAGTTTCTGTCCGAATTTTAAAAATTAAAAAAAAAAAGATATTTTGGTGGCCTATAAATATCTAGTCTTAGATATTTTGGTGGAGATATTTTTCTTTTGGAAAGCTTAGTGGTTAAGTTTCTTTCTCCAAACAAAAACCTCTGCCTTCTCTCTAACTTCTCGGGGGTCCGGGGCTTGGTTTTCAACGATCCAATAGCGAATCCTTACTATTGGCTTCGCGGTCTACGCATCCATCCAGACGGAATTTGATTTCAGCGAAGCTCGAATTTTCACGTAGATCAAGGTGTCGGATTTTTGACCCAACGAGGTAGGATTCTAGATTCTTCTGATGTATAAGGGAGTTATATGTAATCTTATGCATTTCTACCGTGTTAAACGCATGAAAAAGTGATTTATATTTGATAAACCTGGTTTTTGGTCTTAAAATCATTTTTTTTGGCGTTTCGATTGGAGGAAAAGGGGTTTGAGGCTTTCCTTTCGGTGTACCTTTGTTGTTTTGGGTTTGTGTATGTCCATGGGTTGAAAAAGATGTGTTTGGCTGGTTTAATTTGGAGTTGAGGAGTTGTTTTCATAGCTTGGGTTTGATTTTCAACATCGCCTGTAGCTTATTCTGAAATTTGGAAATTTTTAGATTTTGTGTCGACACCTTTTCTATTAGGGTCGACACAATTTCCTTCTGGGGAACTGAGTACGCTTCAGTAGCTTACGTTGAACTCTCTGTTCTTTTGTGTCAATACATTTTCTGTTTGTGTCGACACCTTTTGTTGTTGGTGTCGACACATTTTCTGTTTGTGTCGACACAATTTCCTTCTGTTGGTGTTGAGTTTTCTATTGTGGTTTGTGTCGACACATTTTCTATTTGTGTCGACACCTTCGTTGTTTGTGTTGACACATTTTCTATTTGTGTCGACACCTCCGCTGTTTGTGTCGACACCTTTTCTATTAGTGTTGACCCTTTTCTTCCTTTGTGTGAGAAGATGGGTTTTGAGTTCAGGGTGAGTTCCATAAGCCCATGGGGTCCTAGAATGTGAAAGATATATTTTATATTTAAATCATATTTGTTTGGATAAAAAACATGTTTTTAAGCTTTTTTCTTGATTTATTACATAATTCGGATGTGTTGTTATCTATGGTTTTCAAAGGATGTTCTTGAAAATTGTGGTTTTTGATAAAATCTCAACATTTTGTGTTTTGGAGGTTTGGAGCTAACCCTTGGGGTTGAGTCTCAGGTTTGGAAACATTTTGTGAAAACGGGGAAAACATTTTGAAAATGTTTTGTTTTGATCTCCTAGTGATGGATAGATCTATGTACATGTATATTGTACCGATTTGAGAAATATTTTTAGAAGTTTATCTAGATGTACCGGGATGACGTGTATTTGGCATGAGTTGCCCTCGGTGTAAATTCGAAAACGTGCGCAGCGTAGACACTCAGGTCCTACGGGTTAGCCCCCGTAAATTGAGGCGGTTGGGTGCTCAGCTCCCTCGGGATTGTACCTATAAATTGAGTGGTTCGTTGTGGTGCTCTGTATAGAACTTGTGTGTATCTAATCGGTCCCATGATGTATGGGGATTAGATACTGGACATGGGTCTATAGTTGTTACTTCTGTCCCCTTGTGATAAAGTCGGTACATAGGATCATACTCTTCTTTTTCGCGATGATACATTCCGCGAGGGAACAATATTTTCATTACTATTTTTCCTTAACTGTGGCTGATTATTTGCATTTGTTGCAATACCTGGTTTGAAGAATGAAAATATGGGTTTTATGAAATAAAATCGTTTTGGGAGACTTGTGTAGTCTGATGGGAAAACTTGGAGGGTTTTGGATGAAAAACCTGTTTTGGTTTGTGGTTGAGTTTGCTCCTACCATATGATTGCATATTCCTGTTTTACAGCTTATTATCTGTTTCTATTGGGTTTCGGCTCACGAGTGGAAATTTTATGTAAAAAATCATTTTCAGGTGATGATGTGGATGTGGAGTAGCTTGGTAGTGCCGTAGTGGTGGAAGACTTTTATAATTTTTCTTTTTGGTATGCTTGTTCCTGAAGGCAGGTTTTGTACACCATAAAGCGATATATTATACGCACGTTGAACTGTTGTCCTTTATATATGAGAGATACACTTTGTTAGGTATTCTATTGGTTTCAACAGACGGATTTCAATGTATGAAAACCTATATTTTCATATAAAATTGATGTTTAGTGAATTTTCACGTGACCTCGAATTTTGGGGCGTGACATATACCCACACTCGACCATTATTTTATTATATTATGTCATGCACGCATTGTGTTTGAGTGGTTATAGCCCCTAGCCCTTACAACACATCATGAGCCTCCCTTTTTAGTTACAAAATTTATTTAAAAGACCATAAGGTCCCCTAGATTCAGCCAAACACCCCTTCCCCAGATTTTTTTTGTTGCAAATATTCTCTAAGTGTTGAAGGTAGAGAGAGAGAGAGAGTGAAAGAGAGACTTGGTGTTCTTGAAGTTCTAAGTGTTTTTTGAGCTTCTCTCTTCAAAGATCTCCATCACTCATCTGCAACCACAAAAAAAAGGTAGAAACAATATCTTTATACATTTATTTATCATTTACAAGTCTTCTCTCATATCCTAATCTCACCAAAACCTAATATCTATGCTCAAACTCATGTTTTCTTCATACTCAAATATGTTTAGAAAGGGTTTTTGTCAAAAATCCAATTTTTGCTATTTTTTTTGAGTCATCCAGACTCATCAAAAGCTTCTGAAAGTTTTACTATAGTTTCATGTATACATTACATGCATGCACGAATTTTCTTGAGGTCCAAATCGTTTTCGTTATTTTTCTAAAAATAGAGAAGTAATCTGGTTTAAATGGCTGTCTGGACAGACTACTTTGAATTCACGCCAGTTGCTGTAGAAGCAAGATTTTGAAATGATTTTTACGTGGTTGGATAGATAAATTTCTTATCTTTCTAACCCTACTGAAATCAACCCGTTTGCAAATGTATAGAGAAAATGGCAACGATTCTCTCAAAGTGTGTCGAATCTGAATACTGTTTGGTAGAATATTCATAATAGATTCAAGACAAATGAAAAAAATACAAGGTCAAGTTCCCGAGCTTCTAAAATCATAGATTTACTACTGTAAAAATTTTAAAAATTAATTTTTAAGTCTCAGTCCTCATTTCTATTTTTTAAATCATTGAGTTTTCACGCCACTGTTCTGGAAGTTTTGCTCTACACTGTCATATAAATTTGTTTTGCTAAAACCGAGGCCTTAGAGGCAAAATTTGAAAACGTGTAAAACATAAAACGTGTTCAGAACATCCCAAATAGGGTGCCTACCAAATCTCAAGTTTTATGTGAGACCCTGTACCATTTCTTTTTATGATATATGCATATTCGGTGCTTTTGACGCATGTTTAGAATTTTTGCTTCTACATGTTTTTAATCAATTTGATGCGTGTTTGAGTATATCTATGCATGCTGGGTTGGTCCCTGAGGTTGTTAGCAGTTGCGGTTTGAGTTTCAAAAATTAAAAAAAAAATATTTTGGAGGTATATAAATATCTGGAGGTAGATATTTTCAAAAGATAAGTTCAAAACTTAACGATTAAGTTTCTTTCTTTTTCTCTCTACCTTCTCTTTAACTTTTCGGGGACCCGGGGCTTGATTTTTGACGGTCCAATAGCTGATCCTTGTTGTTGGCATCGTGGTCTACGCAACCATCTGGATAGAATTTCATTCTGATGAAGCTCAGTTTTGCACGTGGATCGAGGTGTCGAGTTTTCAACTCACTGAGATAGGATCTTTGACTGTATAGTTGTTAAAGGGTGTTACGTGTAATCTTATGCATCTTTACCGTTTCAAATGCATGAAAAAGGGGTTTATGTTCGATACAATGGGTTTTTGCTTTAAAATTGTTTTTCGTCGTTTCAGTTGGATGAAATCTGATTTTGAGAATCCCTTTTGGGTTTTGATGGTTTCTTTCAAGGCTCCATGGTTGTTTTGGGTTTGTGTATACCTGTGAATATCAAAATCAGTGTTAGGAGGCCTTGATTTTGAGTTTGAACATGTTTTGGAGTTGAAAACCTACTACTGCTTTCTGAGAAATCGAGACTGGTTGGTGACCGATCGATCGGTCCTTTAACCGATCGACCAGTCTAGGCAGTTTTGAGATTTTTGGAGTTTTTGGATCTGGCTTCCCTCGTGTGATGTTTATCCGATGGAGTTATGGGGTCTTATGGTTTCCAAAAGGATATTCTTGGTTTTCAAAAGGATGGTTTTGAAAACGGAGGTTTGTGAAATGTTTGAAAAACATGTTTTTTCTTTTGGAAGTTTGGAGCTAACCCTTGGGGTTGAATCTCAGCTTTTAAAATATTTTGGTAAACATCATGTTTTTACATGCTTATCGATCTCCACGTTCATGAATTGAATCTACTTTATACACGTGTTGTATAACTGCTTGTGGGTTTTTAAATATTATCCATAAATGTATCGTGGCAGTGGTGTGTGTTGAGTTGGGCTTCCATTGCTCTACGGTAAAAGCCCGAAAACGTGCGCAGAGTAGATCCCTACATGCCTTCGGGTTAATCCCCGTAGACGAGCTTAGTGGGTGCTTAGTGCCCTCGGGTTGTGAACCCGTAAACTAAGTGATTGGTGGGTGCTTAGGGCCCTTGGGTTGTGAACCTATAAACTAAGTCGGTTGCCTCTGTGAATGGCATTATTTACGTTGTCGTAGCTCCGTATAGAACTTGTCATTACCAAGCAGGCCTTAAGTGGTGACTAGGGTGATGGACAGGAATCTATAGTTGTTACTTTTGTCTATGTGGCAGAGTCGGTACATAGGATTATATTTTATCTTGTTTTCTCCTCGGCTGTGTGACCTGAGTGGAGATTACTGTATTTTATTGCTTTTCCTTAACTGTGGCATGATATCTGCCATGATGATATGCATAGTTTCAAGGATGGACATGGTGGTTTTCAGGTGGAAAACTTGTGGTTTTTGTGGAAAAATCATTTTGGCTTTTGTGGTCGAGTTAGCTCCCACCATATGATTGCATGACCTGCTTTACAGCTTTACTGTCTTTTGCTATTGGGCTTCGGCTTACGGTGTGGAATTTTGCTATAAAACTTTTCAGGTGAACGTGAGGAGTTGACTTAGATGCCCATGGTGATGGAAGATTAGATGTAGTTTATCCTGTTTTGAGATATGAACTTTTGCATGTGATGTCTATTTAAGAAGGCGGGTTTTGTACGTCTTGAGGCGATATAATTATTCATGTATGAGATTTCATGTTTATTGTTTATGAGAGATGAACTTTGGAGATCTTTATCCAAATATTGTATATTTTGATTTCCAACTGTAAACCTTATTTTCATAAACGGTTTTGGTGGGCTTTCGCGTGACCCTGGTATTTGGGGCGTAACAACTTGGTATCAAAGCTCTGGGTTCGAATATCTAAGAGCCATGAAAAATAGGGTACATCACCTTATAAGGATGTATGTGTGCTTGATTGCATGTGTTACTGCGTTTTCTTACATAAGCATGATAGCTTGTGGTGTATACGTGGGTATGGAGGTGGACCTCAAGATTGATTAGTCTTCCTTTCGGGCGTTTGGATTAACAAACTTTGGAGCCATGTTAGAGACACGTTTTACGGATGTAATTTTTAGCAAGGAATCTAAGTAGGTTATCCAGAGTGACGAGTTTTTCTTGTTGGTTCTCCTCGGTATGTGAGATGTGATGACATGTTCTAAGTGGCTATGTGTTAGCATGCTTATGTGTATTATGTCTTTTACGTTAGCAATCATATGTTGTATGAATTCTTATCCTGTTATATTATTTTCGTATAGAGTTATGTCTACGCGGGGAGGACGAGGTCGAGGCCGTGGCCGTGGTTCTGGCTAAAGGGACATTCCAGTCCCAGATTTTGGGGATGCTAATGCACCCCACGGACCTGTTGACGGGGGAGATCTATTGCGTGAGATGGTCGGCTCCATCCGGCAACTAGCTGAGGCCACTAGGGGATGGGAGAGTGTACCTGAGCCAAGGGCGACGGTCGCGATGCGTGAGTTTCGCCGTCTGGACCCTCCTACCTTTTTTAGGGATCCCAACCCCACGGTTGCCACTGAATGGCTGGAGCTGGCTATCAGGATTTAGGACACGCTTCAGATAGAGGAAGATGATCTGAGGGTTACTTTTACTGCTTTCCAGCTGAGGAAAAGTGCTCACATGTGGTGAAAGTTTGCCAAAATCACAGTTAGGGGCACTTGGGAGGCATTCACCAAGGTATTTCTGGAGAAATACTTCCGGCAGCATTCACCAAGGTTATTATGAATAGTGCTTATCCTCTTAATCCTAAAATAATTATTGATTTGCGTATATTTAATATTTGTTGTTTTGATTCATTAGAGGGTGCGATCTTATATGGGTCTATATTTCTAGTGAGTTGGATAGAGGTATTATTTATATAAAAAACATTAATTATTGACGAAATCCACGTCTCGAAATATCAGAATTGACGATACCCCCTTAAGGATGCTTATAAGTTTTGACTGAGTCAAACCCTGCATGTGGATTTAATTATACGGTGGTCAAATAAGTTAAGCGGAAAGGTTTAAGAAATATGAAGATACCGATTAAATTAAATTGTCAGTAATTAAATTTAATTGATGGGTATCAGAAATCTTAACGTGGGGAGAAATGGTAAGCATTTAATAACAGGAGCTCAATGTAAGAAGGTCTTGAAATTATGGGCCAGAGTACAATTATAATTTTTTAGTGGTGTGAACTGTAATTTAGTATTTTATGAAAATTGTAAAAACCGCTGCGTCTTTCCATAATTGTAGAAACCGCTGGTAGGTATCTGTGTTCCACTGGAAGTCTTATTCATAATTACTACCTAGGTCCTTGCTGTAACCCTATATATATGGGGGTAGGCTGAACCAGTTTGGTATCTCATATATCTATTGATATATCATATTTTGTCTTTCATGACTAAAATATATCTGGGTTCTGCTAATACGAGTTCTCGATAGTCCGTAGCCCACACTACGTTTGAGGATCGTATACGGGAATACAGTAGAAGATCTGACAGGAGTTTCAACTCGGAATCAAATTGTAGTTAAAGAATAGATCGAAAAAAGGTATTCTTGTAAATTAACTTAGGTTGCACGGGTTTTATTTTGATCATTTAACGTCAAAAGTTTTATCTGAAGCCCGTTTTGGCGTTTCCCCATCCAGTTAATTTTTACCCAAAATCGTTTACAAAAACAATGATCTTGATAGTATTGCCTCCAACACATTTTTAATGTATTTTTTTTGCATGCATGTCATAAACTCATATAAATCAAAACTCCAGAACATATTTAAGCCATAAAATTAAAAAATATACACATGCAAGCACATGCATGGCTTGTCAATACACAAATAATCTGTAAGCTACTCCTACGACTCCTTTTTGAGTTATTCTTTGTTTCTTTTTCTTATGGTTGATTATAGAGATAGATTGACGGCTATTTTATGAGTGAATATCAGAAAATTTTAGAGAATTTACTTATCTCTTTTGATGCTTAAAAGTTTGAGGAAGAATAGAACTTAGCTTTGTAGCTTGCTCGTTGATCCTTTCCTCTTTTCTTCCTCCTCTCTTCTTCTCTCCTTCTTCTTTGAAAACACTCAGAAATTTTTGGTGGTTCTCTCCCTCACACTCTCAACTGAATTTCATGAAGGTGAATGGGTGTTTGGATATGTTTTTATAATGAAAATTACAATGGAGAATAATTTTTGCAAGTAAGTAAATTTTTGAATTTTTTAAATCTTCATTGGTTGCATGGGAGGTGGGAGTTATTTGAGAGAGATATATTTCAGATTTTTGCAGAGGGGAAGTCTTCTAGGGTAGATTTGGGTGGCTCCAAATCTGATTTTGCATTTAATTAGGGTTTAAATTGAGTTTTGGTACCATTTTGTGAAATAAAATACATAAAATATAAATTTTATGTATCTTTTTGGCATCTAAACCTACTAAAACTTATTATATTAATGTGTTTATAATTAATTTAGTCTTCCCATAATTTATCATAATTTTAATAGCAATTAATTAAATAGATGTAGGCATTTAAGCTAAATTAAGTTAGTTTGACTAGAATTGACTTTTTGACTTATTTATTGTGTAAAGATTTTAAATAAATATTTGTTTTCTTTTGTTGACCTATATTATTATGTTATTATGTATATTACTTGTATAAAAAGTCTTGAATCGTAATAATGCTTAATTTATATCATTTTTTCTCATTTTTGAGCTTAAAATTTGTAAAAAGTCACTTTTTGGACACAAACTCCAATGTGGCCGGCCACTAAGGTCATTTTTGTTATTTTTTGATGTTATTTTTTCTTTTGTTACTTAATTGTATTTAAATATCTGATTTAGGGTGTCCATGTGTCAAATTTTGAATTTTTAAGACTTTTTACTGTACTATGGGCAAAATGATTATTTTACCCCAATTATGAGAATTTTTAATTTTTAATCTTATATTTCATGTTATTTATTTAATTTAGGATTTTAAGAGTCTTCTCTGAGTATTAGAGCTTTACCTTTGAGTATCTGACTTTTCTAAGATTTTCGGGTCGAATTAGGGTTTAGAGTTGAGTTAGGGTTTTCATCGTTCTAGCGACTTATGATCCTATCAACTAACCGTTACCAAAGCTAGGGTTTGGGTTGAATTGCTAACACGGGTTGTTACAATCTGAGTGGTTACTACTAAGATTCGGACCGGGATGTTACAATCTACCTTCCTTAAATAAATTTTGTCCTCGAAATTTCATCTCGTACTTCATCTTGTGAATGGTTGGGGATGATTCACTAGTATCATTTCTCTTTGAACTTGGGCCCTTGTTTATTTGAGTCATTCTTTATTGAGGGTGTGGACGGGGTTGGGCTTATAGGCTTTGTACCTTGAGTAATGGTTACTTTGTCTTGCTAGAACATTAAACTGATTGCTACAACAACTTTCAAATGTAACGTTACATACCTATGTCGTGGGGTGTTTAACTAGCAACGTGTTAACCTAAAGCCTTATCCTACAAGCATCCACTTTCTCGTAATGATATAACAAGTCTGAACTACATACATCCTCGAGTTGCGAATACGAGCGTACCTCTGATCGTCATCAAAAGGCATGGCAGCTTGGACATGTTGTTGGTGCTATTCCGGCTGAAGTTGCAGTTGTTTCCATTGCTGTGGTTGATTTTCCCAATTCCCCTGTCCTAACTATGGACATTGAGACTTTTTGTGCCCAGGCTAACCACATTCATAGTAGAGCCTTACCTTCGTAGGTTGACCCCTTGCTTGCATTGGTCTATCAGCCAAGTGGTACGGCTTTTTGGGAACAATTTTCCTATTGTTCCTTAGTGGTCCTCCTTGACTAGTACTTTCCTTTTTTTGACTCCAAATCCTTTTAGAATTGGCTAAGTCTGTTTACGCCAATAGGGCTGCTTATACTACTTGAGTGTAAGTCGGAAGCTATAAGCAGATGACTCTAGTTTGGATAGAGGGTTCTAGGCCCCACTCGATCTTTCGTGCCCTTAATTCTTTGTCCGGTATGATGGTCACGACGAATTGGCTCAACTCTTCAAAGCGGTTAACGTACTGGGTTACTGTCATAGATCCTTGTTTTAGCTGCAGAAATTCTCTAAATTGTCCCTGTTGAAAGGGAGCTGGGAAGTACTTTTCCAAAAATAATTCTTCAAACTGATTCCAAGTCAGAGCTGCTACATCTTAGGTGTTGTCAATCATAGACCACCAGTAGTCGGCTTCTCCTTCTAGTAGGTGTGCTGCTAGAGCTACTCGATCGGCATCGGTCTGCACTCTCACGGAGTTAAATAATTTCTTAGCAGCTCTCTGCCATTCTTCGGCTACTCTCGGTTAAGCTCCTCACTTGAACGTAGGGGATCGTTGTTTTCTGAGTTCTAATAAGAATCATGCCCTATCTCGGATGTGAGGATGGTTAATGCTGGTGGCAAGCTCACGCAAGACCTGGGCTAACCCTAGCGCTTCTTCGTTTACAGGTCCATCTACTATCTGTTGATGGTTAGGTCGTCTACCTGCCATCTAAATAAAGAGAGAAGTTGTTGTGGCTGGTGAGTCTTCTTTTTAAGATCTTACTTGTTTCTAGGTTTTAGGATCTTGGGGAGTTAATTTAAGACTTATTCATTTGTATTTCTTATCATTCGAGTTCGAGTACAAAGAGTGATTACAAAGAGCAAGGAAGATAACACATAAGGGCCGAACCAGAATAGGTATGGATAAAACCATCGACTTTTGACCGCGTAGTCCCATGTTACTTCCAAGTTCCGTAGCATTTCCATTGTACTTCCACGTACCACACTCCTGCAGTTCCCATTCGAGCCTTATCAGTGATGGCGATAGGAACCTTCGTGTAAGTCTCCGTTAGAGATGTTGTATGAGCACTTACTTAGAAATTCTTGCTGTCGAGTTATTGATTTTCAAAAAACGTTAAGCGCAGACGTTGGTAGACATTCTGTGCTTTAACTCTAGGTAATGATCTGCTTTTCGACTCAATGATGCACCGGGTGGTTCCTCTGCGGATGTGCATGATCCAAGTTTCCCATGAAAGCGCTAAACTCTAATAACTATCGTTTCTCATCGATCTAAGTCTTATGAGAGGTGACCTGGGGTGGTGAGTGGTCCAGAGTTTAGCCGAGGATTTCGAATGATGTAATAGACTACACGATACGTAGCTGAGGTTTAGAATGGCTTAGGGAAGGTGAACAAATCCTTTACCGAGATTCATAGGAAGATTCCCAAATGGTTCAAAAGATAGGTCGGATGAGGTCAAATGGTCACGGTTAAGGCAGTCACCGTTGGCACAAATTGAGTAGTTATTTGGGGTTCAAATGTAGGTGAACCAAAAGGAGAATAGTGAACAATACTTAAACAAATATCCTCGGAACTAATCTAGTACAATTAGATTGTGATAAAGGACATGTTAAGCAATCGGTAGTCAAACTAGATAATTGCCCTGAAGTTACGTCAGCCTAACATACTTCAATTCAAGCATCCAAGTTTACTTCCCTGGTAAGGATTAAAAGAATTTACAAAATTACTGCAACAGATTGTAGTTTCAGAATCGAGAGAAGATGAACGATGGCAAAGATTTTATCAATGTCGAATGTTCGAAATGGGTAATTAACAAATAGTTGATATCGAGTTCTACGAAGGAAGAGTTAGTTCAAAGATGATGGCATTGAATCAGAGGAGAATCAAATGCAAATATTGGTCATCATTGAAGCGTGAAAACTTAAGGACAAAGGTATTTCATAGGATTGAAATTCTGATAGGATTATCAACAAGACTTAGGTGCATAAGGGTTACCGACGAACGACACTTGACGGTACCGTTGAGGACTAATGATATAAGAAGGAAGGATATGCAATGAACTTCAATCAGGTATAAAGGTTGATACAATGGTTTAGGGTAAACGAGAAAGAAACTTATAAGAATAAAGTTATGAGGTTCTAACGGCCGGATGATATTTGAAACTTCTCTTAGTACGTACTCCCGTCTACCCCCTTAAAATAAAATAACTTGTTGCATGAATCTCCGATCTTCGATCTCGATGCTCTTACTCGTCCTTCGTATGTAGATTCCCTGCAGCTTCTGATCCTAGTAACGTCCAAACACGACTCGCTAAAAGACTTAGACACAACAAATTTTAGTTCTTATAATGTATAAATGATAACTGTAATTAATACAACGCACCCTACAGAGTTTTCACGCGAAAGAACACATGGTTTCCCACAACTCAAGGCCTGAAGGTTCAATAAACCTAGGCTCTGATATCAACTGTGACGCCCCGTCCTCCAGGCATGTCGGGACATACATAAGTATAGATAACGAGGATATTCTAGCCATTCATTCATATTTAGATATCATAAATATTACATCATTAAGGGTTCTGAACTGTTCATAAGTACATAACGATTACATTTTTACCAGAAAATTGAACAAAAATTATAATACGCCCGTGGAAATTGAACAAAAAGAATAAATGGTAAAAACTCAATTCTTCAGCTAGCATCATCGGGGTCCGCTTGCTCCTGCCACTCACTTCGTTCTTCAATTATGTCTTCTTCTTCGAGGATGACTTTCTCAAAGAACTCATCACACTCACTTGTGGCACGAATGCCATGAGCCAAAGTTCAGAAGAAAATTTCCTAAACCGTCTAACAAACTCACAACAAAATATCCTACAATACATATCATATAATATCCAATACAATTTTAAAGCAAAATAGACAGACCATTTAACGTTTTCAATAGGGTAAGCATATGTAAGAATAATTGTGCTAGTGCGTGATGTAGATGAATGCAATGCAGTTGCCCAACCCGATTATAAATCAATCAATCAAATTTTTAGTAACACCATTACGTTCCCGTACGTTAGGCTCCTATACACCAACGTTTTTCTTTATTGTGATATCATGGTATCCCACATCGGAAAGAGAGAGGGAGTTCCTGGGCTATAAAAAAAAACCTTGGACCCTTACATTCAACGAGGCCTTTTCCCAGGTGGTAGAAACCTTAGCAGAACTCTACAGTTAAGCGTGCATAAGCGGGAGTAATGCAAGGATGGGTGATCCCTTGGGAAGAACAATATCGTGAGGGCTTTTGTCCAAAGTGGACAATATCGTTGCTATGTGAAGGATTGGGGTGTTACAGATGGTATCAAAGCCGACTCTCCTCACCTCCGAGTGTGGACCCTTGCCGTCTCTCATGACACGTGGGCGGGCTACTGAGTAGACGGGTCGATAAGGACTGACAGGCTACCGGAGCTGGCAAGCTACTGCACGGGGACGTGCAGTCTTAAGGGGGTGACAGGCTACTGTCCCTGTGCAGTCCTAAGGGGGTGGCAAGCTACTGCACAGGGATGTGCAGTCCTAAGGGAGGTGGATTGTGATATTCTCGTATCCCACATCGAAAAAAAAGAGGGAGTTCCTAGGCTAAAAAGAAAAAACCTTAGACCCTTACATTCAACGAGACCTTTTCCCAAGTGGTAGAAACTTTAGCAGAACTTTGCAGTTAAGTGTGCTTAAGCGGGAGTAATGCAAGGATGGGTGACCCCCTAGGAAGAAAAAAATCGTGAAGGCTTTTACCCAAAGCGGACAATATCATTGTTACGTGAAGGGTCGAGGTGTTACATTAGTCCACTCCTCAAGTTTTTCCTTAAGTATTTTCACTATATAGAATGCTTCATGGGCGCCTTTCAAGCCTTTACAACTTCAAAATTTGGCTTGAGATAACAAATGTTTACGGGCACATTCAAAAGCCTACATCAGATTTAAGAAGATCCTTTGAAAACAATTTCCTATTTTTTCTAATCTCTCTTGAATTCTTCTTTGATGAGATTTACTTACTCACTAAAAGGATAAAGGGTAACTTATCCTTGAATACAATAAATAGAGTAATTAATGAGAAATACTCACTCTCTTTACAGAAGTTGATTTACAATAAATAAGAAGGTAAAGAGAGATGAGAAACAAGACCTGGAGCTTTAGGAATAAATGAGAGCTTGAGAATATTGAGATTGATTCAAGTTATAGAACAGTGATTGTAAGTCTCCAGAGTAATTAAATACTGAGAAGTTACTCCTTATATAAGCTCTAACCAAGCCCGTCATAGCCGAGGACGACACCCACACGAACACCCGAAGCCATGACACGACTCTTAAAGCCACAACCCGACCAACCGAACCCAAAAAAGGCATCCAACAGTATTTCAATTGACTAATCCCATAATCAATCAACCGAATACCATTAAAAACCAATTGGAAACCAAGGACCCAACTACCAACACATCATAACCCAGACCAACACACGCCAAACACGGCCAACACGAATTCCCACATGCCTAACATGGCCAACACGAACCCACACATACCCAAAATAGCCAACACAAACTCCCACACACCCAACACGGCCAACCAAGGTGAAAAACAACATTTTCCAAACATTCGGCCAAAAACGGGTGAAAAACAGTTTAAAAATTTTGACATACCGTCACTATTTTGATCATAACTATTTCTACAAAAAGAATTTTAATGTGGCAGAGGTGTCATTGGAAATAAGACTTCCGGGGCTTTAATTTGAACACAAAAATGATCCAATTTTGAGTCCGGATGAGAGAGATATAGTCAAAACAAAAAGGCCCAAAAATGGCCCTACGGACCATGGCGCTCGCTGAGAGCTCGCTAGGCGCTTGAGCGCCTCTCCACTAGAGAGCAGCGCTCGCTAGGTGCTCGCTCGGTGCTTGAGCACCCTTCAGCGTACACAGACGCTCCAGAACGTCCCCTTTTCGAATTTTAAGCCCCCAAACTCTCAAACACTCACTATAATGCTTCAAAACACACACAAACTTACCAACCCACATATAATTAACACCCACGGACATACACAAGCCAAAAACATCAAGAACCACCAAACGAAAAGCCTCAAAACCCAATTCACCCAATCAAAACCACATAAAACCCTTTAAAACAAAAACCCGATCTTTCAAATCGATTTTTCATGCATTTTTAAGCGGTAAAAACACACACGATTACACGTAGCATCCTTATAAGACATGAGAGTCTAGGATCCTACCTCGGTGAGTTAAAAACTCGACATCTCGATCCACGTGCAAAATCAAACTTCGTTGGAATGAAATTCCGCCCAGATGAACGCATAGCCCACCGTGCCAATAGCTAGGATCCGCTGTTGGATCGTCGAAAATCGAGCCCCGAGCCTCCGAGAAATTAGAGAGAAGACAGAGTGAAAAAAAAACTTACTGGAGAAGTTTTAAAAATATCTTTTGAAAATATCTAACTCCAGATATTTATAGGCCTCAAAAATATCTTTTTTTGAATTTTTTTTTAAATTCGCATCGTAACACCCCACGACCCCAGGAACCTGCCCCACATGCATCTCTAAACCCGAACATGGATAAAAATGCATCTGGACATGCAGAACACAAAAATGGTAAACGCGCGTCGAAAATTGCCAAAAAAGAAAACGGGTCAGGATCTCACACACCACATGATGAATACGTGCACATATGCAACTTCTCCAAATTTTGCTAGTTGAGGAAGAAAGATGTATTTCACCATATGAAGCAATATGCGCATCTCCGGCTTGAGGGTGCTGGCTTCTAAGGGCTTGGTTAGGTCAATGTCATCATTTTTAAAAATGCTTTTCACAGCCTCAAAAAAAGAAAATCCTTAAAAGTCAATGGGTTTTTTGTTACAGGGAACACAAATCTCACCTTCAGGAATACCGAATATTTCATTTAGAGATGAAGGATTCAAATGAATATTAACACCATTCACCCAAGTGGTGATGGTGGTGGCTGGAATGGATGGGATGTGAATGTGTGCATAAAAAGATTTGACCAATGTGGGATAGTGAGGTTCTTTGATTTGCAAAAGCCTCTACCACCCGAGGCTAGAAAAGAGATCCTTAAATCTCATTTCTATGGAGTCGAAAAAGGAGAAGTCTATACAACGTTTGGGTATGACTTTGCAATTAATAAACGAAGCAAAATATAGTTGACAAAATCTGGGTGTTTTGAAGTTGATTACCTTGGCCATTGCAATCAGTTCTGGTGCCGTCACCGTCGCCATCGTGGAGGGCATTTTCTTTTTCTTTGATGCTCTAGGGTTCGACGAACTTCCTTTGCCAATCCGTTTTACCCATTTTCCCATAGTTTTCGGTGGCATTGTGAACGGTTTTAGAGAGATTCGAAGAAGGGATGAAGGTGGAGAGGAAGAGGAGTCGACACGTTTTTCAAAGGAAAAACGGCGGGAGATGAACAGTTCTTAAGGAGAGAGAGGGAAACGATACGACGTTTGGGGGGACCGACGCCTCTAAATATAGGCATAAAGATTTAGGTCGACACATATGACATTTGTGTCGACACTTTTCTTCGCAAGTGTGGGTATTCACAATAAGAAATTGTGTCGACACATTTTTCAGAAGGTGTCGACACTTTTAGTCGTTTGGGTCGACACGACTAAGTTTGTGTCGACACAAATTTACCAAGAGTTAGGTAACCAATTTAAGTTGACACTATATAGAAAAGGGTTGACACTTTTTCTTCGCAGTGCCACTTCTATACAGTTTTGGGTCAACTTAGCACACAATTGTGTCGACATTTTTTCAGGTGGTGTTGACACATTTTCACACATAAATGAAGAATGCCAAAAGCTTTGAAATGCATTGAAAAGACGTGGTTGGTATGACATATTAATCATGAATTAGGAGCACATAACATATCAAGTTATCTTCTAATATAGCATATTCTTTCTTCATTTAAAGGTTTTGTAAAAATGTCAGCTAATTGATAATCCGTGCCTATGAATTCAAGTTCGATATTACCTTTTTGCACATGATCTCTTATAAAATGATGTCTAATCTCTATATGCCTGGTTCTTGAATGTTGTATTGGGTTCTTAGATATATTAATTGCATTAGTGTTATCACATTTTATAGGGATATGATCTAAGCAAAAACCATAGTCCTCTAATTGTTGTTTCATCTAAAGAACTTGTGCACAACAGCTTCCAGCTGCAATGTGCTCAGCCTCGGCTGTAGACAAGGCTACTGAGTTCTGTTTCTTGCTAAACTAAGAGATTAGTGAGTGTCCTAAGAATTGATAAGTTCCACTTGTACTTTTTCTATCTACATTGTATCTAACAAAATCAGCATCTGAATAGCCAAATAACTCAAAGGCTATTCCTCTAGGATAGAATAATCCTAAATTTTGTGTACCTAAAAGGTATCTGAAGATGTACTTAACAGTGGTCATGTGATTTTTTAGGATTTGATTGAAATCTAGCACACATGCATACACTAAACATGATATCCGGATGGCTAGCAGTTAAATATAAGAGAGATCCAATCATACCTCAATAACGCTTTTCATCCACTGATGTCCCCTCTTCATCCTTGTCAAGCTTTGTTGTAGGACACATTAGAGTTTCCATGGGTTTTGCTTTCAGCATATCAAACTTCTTCAATATGTCCCTTGTGTACTTTGCTTGATTAATGTAGATTCCTTCTTGAGTTTATTTAATTTGAAGTTCGAAGAAATAATTGAGCTCACTCATCTCAAATTCTCCCTGCATATACTTAGCAAAGTCCTTGCAAAGAGATTCATTAGTTGCACAAAAAATAATACCATCTACATAAATTTGTACAACTAGCATGTCATTTTCTTGAGACTTCATGAAAAGAGTGGTATCTATTTTTTCTCTTAAAAACTCATTTTCAATCAAGAATTTGCTTAGCCTTTTATACCATACTCTAGGTGCTTGCTTTAGATCATAAAGAGCCTTGGTAAGTTTGTCAACATGGTTTGAAAAATTTAAATTTTCAAAGTCAGGAGGTTGTTTCACAAAAATTTCGTTCGAGATAAAACTATTTAAAAAGGCACTTTCGACATCCATTTGATAGAAATTGAAGTTTTTAAAGCATGCAAAAGCAAGCAACATCCTAATGGTTTCAAGCCTAGCCACATGAGCAAAAGTCTCATCAAAATCGATACATTCTTCTTGATTGTAACCTTGGGCTACTAATCGAGCTTTGTTCTTAAGAACTACTCCATTCTCATTCATTTTATTTCTAAAAACCCATTTAGTACCGATGATAGAGTGTTCCTTAGGTTTTGGGACTAAAACCTAAATTTTGTTTCTTTTAAATTGATGAAGATCTTCTTGCATAGCCAAGGTCCAAAACTGGTCATTTTTTGCTTCCTTAAAATATTTTGGTTCAGTTTGGAAAAAAAATGCTAAATTTCCACAAACATTATGTAGAACAGATCGAGTCACGCCCTAGACTTGAGGGTGCATCACCTTGTGAGATTGATTGCGTGTGCTTGATTGTTTGTGTTTAGATGTTTTGATAACATAAGCATGATAGTTTGTTGATCATAAGAATTTTGTTTAATTATATGTGAGCATGGAGGTTGAACCTTAGGATTGGTTAGTCTTACCTTCGGGTGTTTAGATTAACAAACTTGGAAGCAAAGTTAGAAATGCATTTGGCCGACTTATTTTCTAGCAAGGAATCTAATATGTTACCCAAATCGACGTATCACTCTTGTCGGTTCTCCTCGGTATGTGAGACGTGCTTGTATGATCGTATATGGCTAACTATTAGCATGATTATGTGGTTAATGTTTTGTTAATGCGATGTGCTGCATCTTATGTTTTATGTTCCTTTCATATGGATGTGATGTTGGCGCGGAGAGAATGAGGCTGTGGTTGAGACCGTGACCGTGGTTTGGGCCAAGGGGATATGCCAATCCCTGATGCTGGGGATGCAAATGCTCCCCAAGGACCGATAGGCGCGATAGAGTTGCTGCATGAGATGGTAGGCTCCATCCGTTAGCTAGTTGAGAATGTTAGGGGCAGAGAGAGAGAACCTGAGCCGAGGGCGACTGTTGTGATGCGAGAGTTTTGGTGTCTTGACCCTCCTACCTTCGTTGGGGATCCTGACACCACAGTAGCTACAGAATGGTTGGAGCTTGTGACTCGAATTCTGAATACACTGCCGACAGTAGAGGAAAATTTGAGGATTTGTTTTGTTGCTTCCCAACTAAGAGGTGACACCCATGAGTGGTGGAAATATGCCAGAAATATAGTGGAGGCCACGTGGGCAACTTTTACTAGGGTTTTTCTAGAGAAATATTTTCCTGCTTCCTCAAGGGACCTATACAAATAGGAGTTCTATACCCTCACTCAGGGTGTGATGTGTATTGTGCAATATGAAGCTAGATTTACCAGTCTATCCCATTTTGCACCAAAATTGGTGGTTGTAGACGAGCTACGTTCGAGGAGGTTTAAGCGGGGTTTGAGGCTTGCGATCAGGGAGCGAGTGGCAGGACTAAGACTGGGTGTTTTTACAGAGTTGGTAGAGTCGATAAGAGTGATCGAGAACACTTTGAGCGAGACTCGAGGTTTCAAGGAGGTTGGGGCACCGTAGAGTGGAGTAGAGGCACAGTCAGGTGAGCACTCCAGTAAGAGGCAGAGGTCCTTTAGCCCTAGTATCCATCCATTTGGATCACAACAACAGTTTGCGGCACCAACACCATTCGTGGCTTCAACGGAGAGGCCAGAACAAAGGGAGTTTGACTGTTATCGGCGTAAGCAACCTGGACATCATTGACGAATTTCCCACAATCGATGCAGTCCCAGGGTCCAGTATCGGTTCAGTCACATGGAAGGGAGCCACCAGTTTGTTTTGGGTGTGGCCAGTCAGAACATATTCGTAGGAATTGCCCTTAGGGAGGTAGTGTACCGAGCACGACAGGTGCACCAGTTGTTCTGCTTACGCAGGATCGACAGGTTTATCGGCAGCAGCAGCCAGCAGTTTAAAATTCTTAGGTTATAAACGGGGGTACCTTAGTCCAGTCAATACGACACCGATAGTCCTGGGCTATGGTGAACAGGCTAGAATGACATAGGGCCAAGTGTATGCCCTTACAGATCTCAATTCTTCCAAGGTACCAGTCGTGCCTGATGATACAGCTACTCCTCCAATGATCAGAGGTACTTTCTTAGTGTGCAAATTGTGTGCCAGTGGGAGCATTGTATTCTATTGTTACATCTGTTAGGGGTTAGTGATGGACTCCGTGGGTAGTGCGTGTGTGTAGAGACCTCGATCGGTGAGAATGTGATGTTGGGACAAGTTTGCAGATCCTGTGTCTTTGAGATAGTTAGCCACTGTTCAGAGTTTGGTTTCATCATGACCACGTTTAACTTGATCCTAGGGATGGTTTGGCTAACCATCTATCGTGCCTGTGTCAATGTCGATCGACGGGGTTGTTTTTCCTTTTTGTTCTCGTAGCGAATTTCGGGGACAAGATTCCTATAAGGGGGTAGAGTTGTGAGACCCTGACCCGTTTTAATTTTGCGGTGTTTTTGAGCATGTTAATTTCTATTTTAACCCTGTTGTAATAGCATGTTTATCTATGTTTTAATGCATGTTGGGTTGGTTTCTAGGACTGTTGGGCGTTGTGGTTAAAAAAAAGATATTTTCGGTAGACCCTATAAATATCAACCCTTGGTTAGATATTTATAGATTTTGAAACTAGTTTCTTTTCTCAACCAAAAGCTCCACCTTCTCTTTAGATTTTCTTTGGGTTCGGGCTTAATTTATAGCGAGGAGATAACAGATCCTTGTTATCCTCGCCGAGGCTTCGCAGTCATCCGAATGAAATCTCGTTTTGATGAAGTTTATTCTTTACAAAGTTTGAGGCATCGAGTTTTTAACTCAACGAAGTAGAATCCTAGACTCTCATGTCTTAAAGGGGTGCTACGTGGAATTGTATGGTTTTACCATTTAAAAACGCATGAAAAGTTATTTTATGTTCGAAAAGGTTGGATTTTGTTCTTGAAACAGGTTTGGTTCGACAAAAAGGGTTTTTAAAAGTGTTTTTGATTTCTTTCGAGGTTACGAACTTTTGTATGTCCGTGCGTTTCAAAAAAATGTGAGTTGAGAGGTTTGATTTGGGTTTGTTCACGAGGATGTGAAAGTTTTTTCGTCAACGCCAAGGTTTTCCCGATATTCAGTCGACTGAATGGACAGTATGTGGATTTAATTGACTAGAGTGGGTGACTCAATCGACTGACCCGGGGCTTTGGGGAATTCTCGATTCCAGTAACCTTTTTCAGTCGATTGAATGGTGGTCTTCAGTCGACTGAACTCCTGTTAGGGGTGTTTTTCCTTCTTTCTTTTTTTGTGTTATTGGACGTGTATGGATTCGTGGTTTTCAAAAAGGCGAGTTTTGGGAAAAGGTAGGGATTTGTGTGAACGTTTGTGAAAACAGAATTTATGGAGGTTTGGAGCTAACCCTTGGGGTTGAGTTTTGTTTTATTGTGTTGGTCTCCAGGGTTGGTGGATGACGTTGTATGTGAATGTGATGTTTGTACATGGCTGTGTGTGTGCAAACTTTTGTGCATTCATGTATTAGTTGCGACGGATATTGGTCCCTTGGTGAAAGCCTGTAAAGATGCATAATAAGGGCGGATATTGGTCCTACGGTGAAAGCCGTGAAGTTGCATGTGTTGCGCAAGTTGCATGTGTTGCATGTATTACGTGAGTTGCGTGAATGGCATGTGTTGTATGTGTGAGACCCTGACCAGTTTTCTTTTTTCGACGTTCTCAGACGCGCGTTACGTGTTTTGTTTGAGCATGTTTTTACTGCTTTTAATGCATGATCGGGTTTAGATATGCATGCGAGGTAGGTTTCCGGGGCCGTAGACTGCTGTGGCGCGATTGTCAAAAAATTTTAAAAAAAATATTTTGGAGGCCTAAAAATAACTGGAGATAGATATTTTCAGAAGATATTTTCAAAACTTAACTCGTAAGTTTCCTCCATTTTTTCTCTTTGCCTTCTCTCTAAGTTCTCGGGAGCTTAGGGCTCGGTTTTTTACGATCAGACTATGGATTCTTGGTATCGGCATCGAGGGCTACGCAACCATCTAGTTAGATTTTGATTCCGGCAAAGCTCAATTTTACACGTGGATCGAGGCGTCGAGTTTTTAACTCACCGAGGTAGGATCCTAGACTCTCATGTCTTATAAGAGTGCTACGTGTAATCGTGGGTGTTTTTAACGGTTAAATTTCTGTAGATCTGAATTTGTATCAAGTTTAGGTTTTCGGGCTAAAAACTGGTTTTATGTCGATTTCGGTGGATGGAATTAGGTTTTGAGGTTTTTCGTTCGGTGATTCTAGATGTTTTGGGTTCGTGTGTGTCCGTAGGTGTTAAATATATACGAATTGGTATGTTTAAGGGTGTATTGGTGCATCATAGTGGATGTTTGAGAGTTTGGGGACCAAGAACACCAAGAACAGCAAATTCTGGGTTTCTCTCGGGTGGTAGATCGCTCGAGCGCCCGATGTCCGCTCGAACGGACTAGCTACGCAAGGCCATTTTCTTTTGATGTTATCTCCCTCGCCCGGACTCGAAATTAGGTCGTTCTTGTACTCAAATTGAAGCACCGAAAGTCCTCTTTCCAATGACACCTTTCTCACCTTAAAATTCGTTTTATAGAGAAAGTTATGATCAAAAGAGTGAAGGTATGTCAACATTTTCAAACCATTTTTCACCAGTTTTTGGCCGAATGTTTGGGAAAAGGTTGTTCTTCATCCTTGTTGGCCCTTTTGACCTAATTCCATGTTCCGTGGGGTGTTTTGGTGTTCTTGTGGGTGTTGTGGGTTTGTGTTTTGGTTGTTGGATTTTCGTTTCCGATCGACGTCCTATGGTATTCAATTCATAAATTTATAGGAATTAGTCGATTCAAATACCTATGGATTCCTTTTGGGGTTCGGTTGGTTGTGTGGTGGTTTTGGGAGTCGTGTGGTGGCCTCTCGGTCGATTGGGTTATGGGGCTCGATCGACTACTCTCCTCTAGTGATTTTAGTTGATTAGATTATGGGGTCCTGTCAATTGAAGTTACGGAGAGGGTGTTGGTCATTTCATGCGGGGTGTTGGTGCACGATTGTGTGCGTGGTGGTTAGTGCGTCGTTGCGTGCGGAGGTTTGGTTTTGTTTCTCGATTTGAGTTTTCTCCTAGCGTTGACCACTCGAGTGGTGGTTGAGCGCTCGAGCGGGGTGGTGCCAAAGTGTTGGGTCTGTTGGTGACCACTCGAGCGGTGGTTGAGCGCTCGAGCGGTGGAGTAGCAAAGATGTATGTCGGTAGGGGACCGCTCGAGCGGGGTTGTGGCAGCGTCCTATGTTAGTTGGGAATTGATTGAGTGGATGTTGGGTTATATGGCTATGTGCATTTATAACTGGCCTTGTACATTTATAACTATTTATTATGGAATATGTAAGTGGATTACATGGGTTTGATATCGTTATGTGAAACGTGGTTTATGCTTTAAAATCAAGAGTTTTATGAGCATGTGATGTGGTTTGTGAAACGTAGTGATAGTATGTGGTTTTATGTACTTAAGTCCTATTAGGTTATGTATAGGTGTGTGGAATGAGATGGATGGTTATGTTAGCTCTGGCGGACAGTGTTTACGTTAGGGTTACGACCCTTCGATTTCAGGGCAAGGCCGTGGCCGTGCTGTTGGCCAAGGGGATATTCCTATCCCTGATGCTGGGGATGCAAATGCTCCCCAATGACCTGTTGACATGGTAGAGTTGGTGCGTGCGCCGGTGGGTTCCATCGGCCAGGTTGTTGAGACCATTAGAGGTGAGACTGGTCGGGAGGGAGAGAGAGTGCCTGAGGCAAGAGCCACTGTAGTGATGCGGGAGTTTAGGCGCATGGATCCGCCTACTTTTGCTGGGGATCCTGATCCTATCGTGGCGATGGAGTGGCTGGAGTTGGTGACACGGATCCTTAACACACTGCAGATTGTGGAGGATGAGTTGCGGGTTTCATTTGCCACCTTTCAGTCGAGAGGCGCTGCTCACGCTTGGTGGAAATATGCCAGGACTATTGCAGGAGTTACTTGGGCGGCCTTTACAGGAGTATTTTTGGAGAAATACTTCCTGGCTTCGTAGAGGGATTTGCACAGGGAGGACTTCTACACTCTTACCCAGGGGGCCATAGACATCATGCAGTATGAGGACAGGTTTACATGCTTGTCTGGGTTTTCTCCAGAGTTGGTGAGCACAGATGAGCTGTGATCGATGAGGTTTGAGCGGGGCTTGAGGCCAGTGATCAGAGAGCGTGTGGTTGCACTGGGACTTCGGGTGTTCACAGAGCTGGTGGAAGCAGCAGCGAGGGTGGAGAACACCATGACTGAGATTCGAGTTTCCAGGGAGGCTAGGACATCGTAGGGTGGGACCGAGGTACAGACTGGTGGACGTTCCGGCAAGAGGCAGAAGTCTTCTGGTCCTAGTTTTCGCACATCTGGGTTACCAAAGCAGTTCTCTGCACCAGCACCATCAGTGGCTTCATCCGGGAGGCCGGGGCAGAGGGAGTTGATTTGCTATTAGTGTAGGCAGCCGAGGTAGTCCCAGGGTTCATGGAGTCAGTCACAGGGGAGGGAACATATTTGCTATGGATGTGGCCAACACGGACATATTGGCAAGACCTGCCCCTAGAGAGAGAGAGTGCGCCGAGTGCAGTAGGCACACTAGAGGGTTCGTATGTGCAGGACTGACAGTAGCATTCAGCAGTTCAGACTTCCCGAGCGACGACAGGTGGGGGTGCTTCAATTCAGTCGGTACGACAGCCGACCGTGCCAGGTGGAAGATAGGATAGGGTGGGATTGCCCCAAGTGTATTCACTTGTAGCTCCTGGTTCTTCGAGGGCACTGGCCGTGCGAGATGATACAGATGCAGATCTTTCTCCATTGCACAGAGGTATTTTCTGAGTAGGCAGGTCTTAGGCCAGTTTCTTCATTTCATCTGTTTGGGAGTTGATGATGGTTTGCATGGATGGTGTGCTGTGTGGAGGCAGTAGTTGGTGTGGTTGTGAGGTTGGGGTGAGTTGTAGATCCCATGTCCTTGAGATAGTTGGCCATTGTCTAGGATACCTGACCTTGTTTGACTATATCCTAGGAATGGTTTGGCTGACCAT